>CM039521.1:750405-761276 GCA_022433055.1 Begonia peltatifolia | reverse complement strand
AGAGAGAGAGAGAGAGAGAGAGAGAGAGAGAGAGAGAGAGAGAGAAGTTTTGACAATAACACATGGATTGTGGAAGTTTTAAGGACCACGCCCCTAAAGCCAAAGGTGCCTTCCTTGTATGACACTCCAAATTCAGCCTAAAAAGTTGCCTACTTTCCTCCACTTGCTATAGAAGTGGGTTTGTCCATCTAAGAAGCAAATGGGTCTAACAATCTAGAACTTGAGCTTCCATGGCCATGGAAGTTTCACTGTCTGAAAGATGAAATGCAGACATGAAAGCTTGAGAGGGAGAGATACAGAGAGGACATGAGCAATATTCATCTCTTTCATCAAGTGATTGAGACTTTCAAATCTTATTGCTGTTTTTCCTTTTTCTTCAAACATCATCAATGGACACTGAAAACAAGATCTGGGTGATGACAGGTCCAGAACATTTCCAGAAAGTTACAAAAATAGGGTGATTGTGATTAGAAAAACAGTTTTTTGAAAGAATCCATCGGTGAAACTTGATCATTTATGAATGTGTTTGTAAAAATATCAAAATAAATATACTCACAGAGAGAGAAACATTTTCAGGTACTTTTACTACAATATTATTCGTTTTGATTTAGAATCTACACAAATTTATTCTTAAAATTACTGTAAAACGTGTTGTCCTGCAAAGAACTATATTTTTTTAAACATTGTAAGATGATGGAGAGAGAGGGAGGGTGGGAGAGAGAGAGAGAGAGAGAGAGAGAGAGAGAGAGATGTCTTCCTCGCTGTGATGCTGTTTAATTGCACGTATGATTTTGAGCTCAAGAGTAAGAGAAAAAAAGACCATGCCTATTTAGGATTCTGTCCCCACGCTGTCTGCTTTTTCTTCTTTTCCCTTTGCACTAACTCTCTCAGTTTATGCGAGGGCCCAGGTCCTGTTCCCATCCAATCCAATGATCAAAACAATATACCTGGGATTAGAAGCTTATCTGCTACTGGCTGCCTGTTTCAAAGATGACTTCCTTCAACACTCATAGCAGTTTATCAACCAGGCATTACCCGAAAGAGATTGATGTAATCAATGCTAATAATATCTTGGATTCTAGGCTTTCCCAGCCAAAACTACAATATCAGATATAACTTCTTATCTTTTTATGGAATCAAAAAGGAGAAGAAGGCCCATTTGCAGACATTCAGAGCTGAAAACAGCTAACCATGGCAGCATCAGGATACTCGAAGGATAAAGTCGATAATTCAGTCAATATCATAAAGAACAAATCATGGCAGTCGAGAAACTTGATAAACACTTGAGGTTACAGTTCTACCACTGCCCATGTTGATTCTTCTTCTAAATATTGAGAACCACCCATTGAAAAAAGACTCAAACAGTTTAGAAGAAATGATAGTTAGAATGGTCCCGGTTCTTTAATGTCTATGATAGTTCAATCCACATAACAATTGCAGAGGTACAAAGAAGGAAATACATAGAAAAAGAAAGACAATTAAGTAGGCCAAACAAGAAAGCGCAAGTATGGTGCAAATCAAGCAATTTAAGTCACCAATGTTTGCAAATCCTAGCGCTTGGGATGAGCGGGCGGGGGAGGCTTTGGAATGAATGGGTTAAGAGGAGAACCATGCTCGATGGGCCCGTGCCTTATCGATGCCTTCGAACTCGGAGCCGGATCGATCGGATTGTAATCTTTGAGATTAACACTCCCACCTTCATCAGTTTTCGAATCGACTAAATTCTCCTGCAAAGTTCAATAAAACTATTATATACTTCAATGATGCGTTCATAGCCTTGTACTAAGAACTTCAAACTGGACTTACCTTGAGCTTCCTGCTACTCACAGTCATTAGCTCCATGTCTGCAATTATATTCGACAACAGGCATATCAAATATGATATTTTTCTAGAACAACGTATCTTTCTAATTGTATTTTGTTTTTAACTCCATCAATATTAGTCAGTAAAATGTTTTATGCCTCCATTGTTGGCAATTTGTTCGAGGTTTTGGTTGAAGAAAACCTCCAACCATTACACAAACACTGTCAGCAGTAGACATATAAGCAGTTTACTGAGACATCGAGATTAGAATATCAACTGAGGAGACGAACTGATTCAACGTCAATCATCCAAAACAAAGTCAACCCAATCTAATCCCATGAATGCTTATAACTAAATGCAAATGCTTACAGTAAGATCTCAAAACTGCAATGCTTACCGGAGCTTGAAGAGGCAGCCATTGTTGTCCATAAGTTACCTGAGCTTGAAGAGGCAGCCATTGTTGTCGATAAGGCGAGGTTCAACAACAAAAGGCAAAACAGACTAAATTTCATGATATCCAGACGCAGATAACAATGTCCTGATAGAGAAATGGATACGAACTAGTTGGGACTATTCTTTTTAAAACCCTTAAATAGAAACTCAATCTATGGCGTTATCTTCACCCAGAAACGTGGAAGAAAATCCAGGCTTCCGTCACTCGGATTTAGAGGATACGCAAGTCGACCTGAAAATCCGAAAGAGATAAGGAGAGGGAAGAACGCGGAAGACGAAAAGCCCATGCCTTTGAACGATGAGTAAATAAATATTAAAGGAACCCATGTGAGCTTCGATCCAACGGTGGCTGCTTGGAATGGAGCGCAGTAAATGAATACAGTCTGCTCAGTGTTTGCAGGAACAGTGGAGGAGAAAGCAGCGACCTTAATGGCGGAAAGATGCGGTGGAATACGAGCCATGGCCACGTCTTGGTTGAGCTGATAGACCCGAACAATCGCCATAATCGAAGCACAAGCGACCTTTTCGGTGCAGATTCAAGGAGTGATTTTAATATTTTAAGCCAAATTCTTTCTTTCTTTCTTCTTTTCTCTGGGAACTATGTCATCATCATCAGACCCAAAGTGAAGAAAGACTGTCGGACTGTTATCTTAATCTATAATCGAAATAAAGTTGGAATGTTTTATTACTCAAATCAGTTTTGACCAAAATCAAAGTGGCAAAGCCGTAAGGAATTGGGAGGAGGAAGACAAGGGAGGATAAAAATGGAGAATACAATCATTTCTTTTAAAAAAACACTATTCCGTTACTCATCATCTTCTGAGGAATATTACTAAAATAATCTAATAATTCAATAAAATACACTTAAATTACTCATCTTCAGTTATTTTCGATTCAAAGAATGAGACAAAGTCGCATGCTTTCTTCCAAGCCTCTTTGTCTTCTCCCTCTCCTCCCATCTTTTTTGGTCCTCGCGTTCGTATTTTGATTCGTTGATATGTTATGTAAATATAAATATGCATTGTAAAATGCTTGATAAGTATAATGTGTCATAACGTATCATAACTTGACTCATTGTATTATATAAAAATGACGTATCATGAATTGACTCATTTTGTCGCTTATTATCACATCGGATTTTTTAAAAATACTTGATAAATGTTCGGGGCATTGAAGAATGAAATATTGAGGATTTTGTTTAATATAAAATATAGGTATACTAAATAAATTAAGAAAATTAAGGGATCACAGTGTGAATAGGAGAAGTTGATAAAAAGGGTTTGGGAGCCCTTGTTTTTCATTTTCCTTGTGCAGCTGCCGAAGAGGGAAAGAGAGAGGGGCGTGATGGGTGTGTGAAACACCGACTTCCAAGAAAAGAAGATGTTGGCGGAACAACCACCTCTAACATTTGTGAAGACGTTTCAAAGTTTAGTCGTCATAACTTCTCCATTTTCTAGTTGTTAGGTTAGGGTTTATATTTGGACCGGATTTGAGCAAAGAGGCTCCAATCCCTTGGTTTTATTATGGATCGTTGGTGGTTTTAGAGTGTATGCACGTTTAATGGCCATTTGGAGGTAAAAAAACAAAGATGGAAGGTGAGTTTCACGAACTCCTTTTTAGTGGAATCGACTCAGAGGTCGACACTTCAAAGGAAGTGTCGATAGTTTGTGTATTCCAATGAAAACCGAGAGTCTAGTAGAGGAAGTGTCGACACTTTAGGCTTTTCAACAAGAGCAGAGAAGTTTTAAGTGTCACACTAGTGTCGATCGCTAATGTATTTTGAGTTGAAACTCGAGAGATATGAAGTGTGGACTACGTGAAGGAAGTGTCGATCACAGGTTAATCCAATTATTACTAGTGTCGACTGATGGGTTAAACCTCACTTATAAGTATCGACCGGTATCTTTAAAGTGTCGACCACACAACTTTGATATTGGGAAATTTTTATCACCTTGACCAAGTTCACGATCGTTCATAGGTTGTTGGTTTAGGTTTTTAGTTCCGGTATAGGGTTCATTCTCGTTTCATTCCTTAGAGTTGAGTTGGATATTCATGATTTTGATTTTCCTTCTACACTTGGGACAATTTCGCTGATTTCTAACAAGTGTCCGAGCTTTCCAGTCTTGTAAGGAAGATGAGAAGTTATTGTCAAGATAGAGATTTTACGTTTCTGCATTGGATAGCATGCTTTCGAAAACCTTATTTTGGTGGGTTGTCATCTATATAAGTTTGGCGGGACTTGGTCGCTAGCACTTCCGTTTTATAAGTATATATACGTATAGTTTTATCACGTTTATTTTTAACATTACATTATTATAGTTTTGTTGTTGTATGTTGAGAGGATGAACTCTCTTGATACTTTGAGCAGTCTTGACGTCAAAGTATCATGAGACTATCTATTACTCTTTTTGTTGCAAAAAGGTGATGTTGTTTGCACGTACGAAAAACTAGCAGTAGTGCGGGAATGATGTACTCCATGGGTTTGGAATCTCTAAACATGATCAAGGTGTTGATTGTTCGAGTTCATATTGTTGCTGATTGTTAATCACCAGGCGCTTACATTATGAGCTAGATCTTTGGATCATCGTCACGGTTTCCTATAGTCTCAAGAGACATTGTTGGATCTTCAGATTACCGTCTTTCTATAATGGTATGTCGGTGTGGTCCTGATGTGACATTCCATTTTCACTGGAGACGTTTTTTGTGAAAAACAGTTAGGTTCATTTTATTGTATAGCCACTTATGAACATGGCAGTTCGTAAAACCAATTTTGATAAAAAAAAAAAAAGAATAATAAAAGATGTTTCCTTAACAATTTTATAAAAACTCATGTATAGTTTTGAAAAGTAATCGCAGTCTGAAAGAAGATAAAACTCAATTTAAATTAAGATACATTAAATATAAAATATCTACTAAGTTAGTCTCTCACTTGAACGAGTCACTCTCAATTCAGGTAATGAGAAGAGTGGATAGCTCGTGGAGATCTGGGAGAGACTGCTGGTTATTTCATCTCCTGTTAAAACTTCATTTGTATTTCCTTGATAAGAATTGAATAGTTTAATTTGGACCTGGAAACTTATTTGTAAGTGTAACACTAATGGTTGGATTGGAATATTTCTTTACGTTCGCATGGTAGATTGTTAAGTGTTATTTTAGATTACATTATCAGCTTGATATTTTATTACATTAGATTGGTTGTAATTAATTTTAAAGACTTTCGCTGTTAAATCCAACATTTGATTGGGTGATAGAGTTCCCTTCCTAGGAATCGGGTCACCTGACCCGCATTTTTGCTCTACCCCGTTCCCTAGAGATGACAAACTAGTTGGTTGAGCCAGAAGTAGTTCGGTTCACCGAGGTTAACGAGTTAAACGGGTCGAGCCTAATGAACCAGGTTGAAAAAATTTCAACCTGAGCTTGCTCGGGTGCCACGAGTTAAATGAGCCGAGTCAGATCAACGAGTTTTAACAAGCTGAGCCTAACAAGGCGAGCGTATATAAATACTTTTAACTTATATTAATATAATATAATTTTTTTTTTAAAAGTTCATTTAAAATTATAATAAGTATTAAAAATTATATGTCAACGATATTTACTCATTTAATTTAAAAATTAGTTATGTTAAGGTATATAAAATTCAATGTATTAATAAAAAAATTATTTGAGACTATCCAATAAAAATATCGCATAAATATCATTAAAAATATTTTGACATATGAAAAGAAATTAGAATTTGAAAAAAATTACAAATTTGAAAAAAAATTATTTCAAATTACAAAAAAAAAAAATTCAATAAAAAGAATATTTAGTCTTCAACATCCAAACTCATAAATTCCTCAAAAAATTCATTCTCTCGTTGTTGATCTCTTGTCTTGACGTCAGTCTAATTTTTTATACAAATGAGCGCCTCCACAAGATCCGGTGCAAGTCTTCCTCTTTGTTCATCATAAACATGTCCACTTGCACTAAAAACAGATTCCGATGCTACAGTAGAAACATGAGATATTAATAGATCACGTGCTATTATAGAAAAAATATGATATGTAATATGATGTCTTTTCCACCAATCTAAAATATCAAAATTCTCATTTCGAGAAAATAGATAACGAGATTCAAAATAAATATTGAGCTCATGTATAAAACAAATAGAATAATTTTCAGTTTATAATTCACTCCATATATCGTCAATACTATAATGTTGACTAAAACTACCTCTATCACCACCACTACTACTACTAATATAACTTTCGGTATGTAAAAATTGTAAATAATAACAATTAACATTAGAATATTTTATTTTATAAGAAGCATATCAATTAGCAACTCCATTTATTATGTCATCAGTAGTAATTAAATGTACAATACATAAATTTGTAGAAATCCTATTGAGCATAAAGCATATTCTTTTTAATTTAAATTTTGAATCTATGATGCATGCATATGCATATGAATGTTTATATATATGATCATCAACCAGTATATGTAAAGTAGATTACATACATACATCTAATTTTCTATTTTATAATTGCGCATGCACGTCAACATAAACTTTAGGAGAGCTAAGGATTTGCAACTCAATGGGGACTCAACAACTCCTCTTCTATTTTTCGACTTTACACATATCATATAATACATAGTCGACGAGATACTTATTCGGTTATAATGTTACCAATAATACCTCTTCCAATACTGCTTGTACATATAAATACTTCCATGATGTATGTTTTAAACATCCTCATTATGCATACATTAAATGCATATATACTAATTTATCCAATTTCAAACATAATTTACTAATCCAAATCGTATCGAAACTCCTCTGATACTTTAATCACGATATATTATTTTTTATAGGCATTTTTATTCTATTTTAACCCAAAATTAAGCATTTTATTTCATCAATGCTTAGCAATTATACAATATGTATACATATCAAACCATTCTCAAATTAACACTTTGTTAACCAAATTATCATTTTTTCCCTCTTAATTCTTTTTCTTTCTTCTCTTTTCTACTCTCTCCTTCTTCTCCCCTTTGTATCCGTATGAAATGGTTGATACTTAGCCATTTCTCAAATTTTCTAGAGAACTTTTAGTGAATAATTTATCCTTTTGTCTATCTTTTCCTTCGAACTTTACTATTCTACCCTTACATTCATAAATATTCACAAAAAATACTATAAAAATTTAAATTTAATTGTATTTAGTTTAAACTAATTAATTTATATTAATATTAAGCTAATTATCAAGATTAACTTAATTTAATCGTGGTTATTTAACCTTAATTATCCACCACTTATATCAAATATTATAAACATATTTTTTTTTATAAATTTCTTCAAATTGTCGCTTTAAAATTTAATTTAGAGTCATTTACCAAATCACTTCAATTCATTCTTTATTTTTTTGTATAATATTTACTTTTGAAGTACCAAAATATTTATTCCTTATTTTATGTTACTTTAACTTATTTATTTTAAATTTTTATTTATTTATGATATACGTAATGAGAATAAGTAAATTAGTTTATAAAAAAATAAAACAAATTTCTATAGATGTTAAGTGTGTAGATAAGCTACATTAGACATAGTTTCTATTTATTATAATTTTGAGTAATTTCTTGGTACACAATTTCAATGAGGCAAATAATCATTTGATACTAGCATTGTTCAAAAGTGAAAGAATATATTATAATATCATAAGTCTAAAATTTTATAAATTTATAAGCACTTTTTTTTTTTTTATTCAATTATCTCGTTAGTCTCGGTGAACTAAATTTTTCTGATAAACTTGTTTGATACCTCCGCTTAAGATCAGGAGTGGACACCGTCCAATTAGGTTTCAAGGCCGAACTGAATAGTGAAAGACGGGTCTCAAGTTTTGAAATCAAAATTGCAGTTATTAGGAAAAGAACTGAACCAGCAGTTCAATTCCGTTTCAGTTAATTGAAGTTAGGACGGACTTGAATGGAATGACAAGTTAATTTAAAGTTCAGGCCGGGTTTGAGTCTAATCTGAGCAGAGTTAGAATTTTGTCATCCACTGATCGTTTCAATGATAGCAATTCTTTGTGTTCAAATATGTTTAACTAAACAGTAGAAGCTGCATCTTCTATATCCAAAACTAGTACGGTTTTCACAAGGGCCGGGATGGACTGAACCCACAATTTCAGTTCGAACAACGATTACGATCCGGTGGGGTAGAATCATGGAAAGTTTAAACAAGGATAAAATTGGACATGGAGTATGACAGCTCAAAATTATGGCACAAGGAATATGAAATACAAGAAGATGAAGAAGGAATGTAACTGCATTTAGTTCATTTAGTTTTTGACATTTCATGTCAGATCCAGGACCAGCTCCTTCCCAGTCAAAAAACAAGCTCCGCTATAAATCATCTACAGAGGCCAAGAAACTTCACCTTCTTCAACAGAGATAAACATGGCTGCCTCTGCATCAATTTCCCTACAGTTGAAAAATTCTTATTCCTCACTAGAACTCACTTTTTCTAAGCTCGCCTTGTACGTCAAGTAAATTGTCCATACGTAGGAACAAGAGCTGTTCATCAATGGCTGCCAACAAACACAAAAACACAGAGACATTTTCACTCAAACTATGCCAAGGACTTCTAACAAACATGGTTGTCCAAATCTTTTGTCACACACATACCTGTAGATGTACTGGCACGAATTTGTAGGTAAGAAAATCACAAACCGGCCAATACAATAGACCATTAAGCAATGTTGGAAGCAAGTCTCTGCTCAATCTACCTCTGATCTCCCTCCCACTTTCACCTTCATTTGGCAAAATGATATCAAATGGAGATAAGAACTAGCACTAGCATGTTAGCAGATTCCCAAGTTTTATTATCTCAACCTAAACCAACAAGACCAATGACTAATACTTCAGCCAATCTCGGATCAAGAAACAATATAAACTATAAACAAGTGAAAAACTCATCTAACCATCTTAAAAAAAATAATGCAAGAAATTGGCCATTCTGATCAATCTCTACAAGTCAGTGATTATTGAGACTTTGTGAAGCCTCCATAAGAGCCTGTGATGGTCTTTTGTTCGATGCAGAAAATGCGAGGAGATTACAACTAATTTTTGACATTTGAAGCAAGTAAAGCAGTAAGCCATATTGTTACCTTGTAAAGATGCATTATAGGAGAAGAACACGCTTGTTATAGAAGGTCCATATACAGCTTGCCCCAGAAAAATCTTCTTGAAGGTCGATAGCATATCCCGTTTCGGTAACACCTTTGACATGAAATTAAACCACAAATGCTGGGATGGTCCTAAAATTAGCAACCCATACACACCCATCCGCAAAGTCCTCGTTTTGTTGATTGAATCATCAAATGACTTGGTAATCATCTGACATTTATCAACAATGTAAACTTGTTCAAGAAACTCGATGCATTGGCTAAGTGTGGAACTTAAAACACGTAAAGGAAGATTTAAAGAACAAACTAAAATGGAAGAGAATTTCCGGTAGAAAACAGTAAACTCCATGATGATAGAGAACTACCGTTTAGAAAATTTTATTGCCACGGAAAACTATTTTCCCGATCAGTCGTTGCACGATATCTACACATCTTTCAATTAATACCAGCAAAGCAATTTGAAACAGGGAAAGTGACTGGGGAGACGATCAATCTATAAATTACGATTTACCTGAGATGTCAAGTCTGCAGCCATGTAAATTAGACAGGACGAGATGTTTTTCGTGAGAAGTGGACGAGATTCAAGCTTGCGGAGATACCATTCGACAAAGAGAATCTTCGATTTGGAAGAAAAAGATGATGAAAATAACACGGAAGGCGAAAACGAGTACAAAGGAGATGAAGAATGCGATGGGTGAGAGAATCCAGTTTTTCTGATTTTACAAACTTGAGTGCAACATTTAAAGTAGGGCCTCCATTGCAGCTTGGAGGTAAAGAAAGAATCATAGCTGAAAGGTTGCTTAGGTGGAAGAAGCGTCCCCATCAATGGCTTCCGAAGAAGCCAGAACTGGCTTGTTTGTCTCATGGACATTCTCTGCATCTCCCCCAATACTTTCTTTCAGAGCTCCTCTTAATATAATCATTATTGGGCCTATTGGGCTTTAACTTCAAGCCCATATTATTAATGGGCTGGAATCAATGGACACGTGTTAAAGTCCTGAATTTTTTATTATTAAAATCTTATTAATTTTATTCTTATTTTTAAATGGTATTTTTATATATTTTCTCTTGTTTCGGTTCATTTTTAAAAGTCATGGGTCTTTTTAAAAAAAACCCAACATCTTTACTTATTCATCTAAAAATACTAAAAATTATTAAAAAATTATAAAAAAACTCGTTCGGGCCGGTCTTTGGGTGGACAAACCTATTGAGGCTGGCCGGTTCGATTGAACCGGCCGACCTCCATTATTTTAAAAAAAAAATACATAAAGAGCTGGCTGGTTTGATTGAACCGGCTGGCCGCTAATTTTAAAAATATAAAAATTAAATGGAGTCCGGCATATTCCATTGAACCGGCCAGCCTCCATTTAAAAAAAAAAAAAAAGAGAAGGCCAGCTGGTTCAATCAAGCAGGCCGGCCTCCATTTAAAAAAAAAAAAAAAAAAAAAAA
>CM039521.1:608463-750305 GCA_022433055.1 Begonia peltatifolia | reverse complement strand
TATCCGATAGTATTTTTGCTCGTTCCGAGCGAAAAATGTAAATTTTTTTTTATTAATTACGATGTTTAGGTATTTTGATTTAAATTTTGATTGATTTATTTATTTATTAATTATGATATCTAAGTATTTTGATTTTTGCTTACATTAATTTTTAAATTATTTAATTTAATTTTTTTATATTTTATTTATTTATTAATTATGATATTTAGATATTTTAATTTTTACTTACATTAATTTTTAAACTATTTAATTTAATTTTTTTTATATTTTATTAGTTACAATGTTTAAGTATTTTGATTTTTACTTACATTAATTTTTAAACTATTTAATTTAATTTTTTTTATATTTTATTATTTACGATGTTTAAGTATTTTTATCTTTATTTTTATTTTTATTTATTGTGCCATTAATATACAAACGAGCTAACCCTTCTTTTTAGGTAAATTATTTATTTTTGTAGTGGTATAATTGTACTGTATAAATAAGTTCCTGTCTAAGTAGGCTGGAATTTAAGTGGTACCGTTTGTGACCCCTACAGTATTTCCTAAAAACTTACTTGGAAAAGTAATTCTGTATGAGAATTATCTGTCAACTACAATATTTCCTGAGAATTATCTGTCAACTACGATATTTCCTGAGAATTATCCTGATCATAATCTCTACGATGTATAACTATTTTTACAATTATCATTTTTCACCGTTTTATTCTTTCCTAATAGGTGATTTTTTATATTAGCGACGACGATGGATTCAGAATCTAATAGATCAGTTGTTGTAAACGAATTAGCAGATTCTGATGCTGATAACGAGTGGATGGCGGATGCTGCACTTGCATATGGTGAGCCACAAACATTCGATCAATTAGATGAAAATGAAAAAATAAAGTTGTATGCAACTTCCAAAACTCTGGACGATGAGCTTCGAACATCAGTCGGCTCAGATGACGAGTAGGTGGAAAGCAGACCGGTAAGTTCACAAATGTCAACCAGAGGATTATTTTTGGGTAAACAATATAGTTCGTTAAGATATATCGATGAAGAAATAGTTCAATATTCTCTAGAAAATAGTTATGGTATACAATTCGCCAAAATTAATCGTAGCCGACTGACGGCTATTTGCGAATCTGGATGTCAGTGGCGACTATATGCTGCGAAGATGCAAAACGAGCTCACGTTTCATATATCAACCTTTACCAACGTTCACAGCTGTTCAAGGCAAATGGAGAATTGAAACACTAGAGCAAAATGGGTGGCAAATGATTACTTGGATAGATTCAAAAGTCACCCTACATGAAATATCCCTTCTATTATCGAGACAGTGAAGAGGGATTACGTGATCGATATTTCAACCAGTATTGCCACAAGAGCAAGAAGCATAGCTCGGACTATTAATGAAGGAAAGTGCGATGAACAGTACGAGCAACTATGGTCGTACGGAGCGGAAATATTAAACTCAAATCCGGGTAGCACAGTTAAAATTTATGGCATCTCAGGGAATCAAAATACAATGGTATTTCAAAGATTCTATATGTGTTTGGCTGCTTGCAAGACATGTTTGTTGTAGTACAGTAGACTTGTTATTTGTTTGGATGACTGTTATCTGAAGGACTCGTGTCCCAGCCAGTTACTCACAGCCGTGATGGCAACGATGGAATATATCTCGTTGCTGTTGCCAACGTCGAATTTAAGTGTGCGGACTCATGAGAGTAGTTTTTGCAAATATTAAAGGAAGACCTAGACACTGAATCAGGACGCGATTGGACAATTAGTTCAGATCGACAAAAGGTGTAACGCATTTCAATTTGTTATTTCAAATATTTGTGGTAGTTGTATTATTTTATGTTGAAAAAGACTGTGAAATGTCACTTGCGAGAACGAACACCGCTTCTGCCTCCGGCATATGTAACAGAATTTTAAAAGTTTATACCGGGGTGTTGCGTACAGAGATGTAATGAGGAAGGCGGCCAGAGCACCCACGAATGCTCATTTCGAGTTTGAAATGGAGAAATTACGTCAGATTAGCCCAGAGACCGAAACATATCTTCAAGGAAAAGATTCTCGTCATTGGGCTAGTCATGCCTTTTCTTTCATTCCAAAGTGCGATAGGGCTTAAACAATTTGTGCGAGTCATTCAATGCAGTGTTATTGCCTGTCAGGGACAAACCAATCTTGACCATGTTCGATGGGATCCGAAAGAAATTGATGATTCGCATTGTTAAAAATTATGAGAAGATGTCTCAATCAGAAGGCCTCCTATGTCCCCAGATAAAAACAAAACTTGCGAAGTTAAAGGAAGTATCTGGAAATTGGCGCGCTATATTTGCAGAAGGTTATCCATTTGAGGTCACTAACGGATACGAACAATTCGTTGTTGAAATGGATGATCGTGTGCGCGACTGTACCAGGTGGGCCATTACTGGAATCCCGTGTGTGCATTTTATTCTCTGCATGTACATTATGAGAGTAACCTCAGAAACTTACGTGCGCAAATACTATTACTGGACAACTTACCTTCAGATGTACTCACACTATATTCATCCTATTAGCGGCGCGAATAATGTAGCCGCACCCGTAGAAGGTCTGAACAAAATCTTCCCGCCCACAAAACACCGCCAACCTGGTAGGCTAAAAAAGACAATAGTGCGAGAAGCCGACGAACAGTCAAACTCGAGAACGAGAACTAATCGGAAGAACTCCACCATCAGGTGTCGTATATGTCGGCAGCAGGGGCATAATACCCTCACTTGTTCTAATAGAGGATCAATTTCAGGTGCTACTTCGCAAGACATGTTCATGAGTTTCAACATTCGACGGAACGCAGATACACTTTGACACGTTTCTCCTACAAACTCATAGTAATTTTTTTTATTATAGTTTTATTTTATTATGTGTAGGAATCTTCGGTACATGATCGCGGCAAAGAAAGTACCTGATAGTTGTAGTGTAATATTATTTAATTCATTAATTTTTTAAAAGGTGGCTCAAATTGTAATTCATTATTTTAGTTTAGTTCAAATTATAATTAATTCTATATTTAATTTTTTTGTCGAATAATATTTATTTATATTCGTTTATTTAGTTTTTTTCAATTAATAATTAATTATATTGTTTATTTCTTTATTTAATTTTTTTTAAAATTTGTTGCTAAATTAAAAAACCTTTGAAATTTAATTATTATGTGATTATTACAAAAACGAATTGTATGAAATTAAGTACAAAAAAGCTAAAAATTAAACATCAAAGTCGTCCCCGTCTCCGTCACCTTCTCCTTCTCCGTCTCTTTGTCTTTGTCGTCGTCTCCGTTTGCGTTTCCATCTCGTATCTTGTTTATCAACCTTTTTTACAAGGAGTTGCATTTGTTGTTGTTGGTTCTGTTGTATCTGAATAATCTGTTGCAAGTCCTCGTGGTGCGTCTGATGAATTTGGTGTATCTGTCCCTGCATCTCATACATCTGATGGTTTCTTGCTTGCCACAACTCATACATCTGTTGGTGGTTTGCATGCAGCATCTTATTATTCGTCTACTACGCCTCATATATTTGCTGCATTAACTCTCTCATATTCTATGTGCTACCAGCCTCCTCATGTGGGGACAATGATGGCACAATAATCTCCTCCATCAGCACTGCCCGAGAGGTGGATGCCTTTTGATCGCCTTTTCAGCATCCAAACGCCATTGGCTTCCACGAGACCCATTCGAGTCAAATGAGTAGTGTCAAATAGGTCGGTGGATTTTGGGAGTTATCCTTCGCTCGCCAACCGGTATCTGAATTCTAACTCCTTCGACGATCTTCATAATCAAGGTCTCATATGGGAGACCCACCTGTGATGTCCGGCCTACTTCAATCATGTGACTTAAAATCAAGAAGCCATGGTCAAAAAGCTTCCTGTTGCACAACTTTTCCATGACATACATGTTCATGCAGCTCATGAGATTTCGATATCCATCTCGAGGCAGAATGGTATGGGCTAGCATGTTAAGAAGAATTCGACCTGTGACATTTAAATATCGTGTTTGTGGTTTCACGAATATCCCAATGTTGGGATTGATGTAAATTCGTCGTAAGAACTCAATTCCCTCGGGCAATGTGAAAAAAAGACAGTCTTTAGAAGCATGATAATATTGCTCTGCATCTTCAACGTCAAATCCTAGCAATTGATTTATTGTTTCTGGCCACATCGTCACCTCATTACCAAGTATCTTCATAGTCAGACCACTAATAACTTCATTTCTCTCTACTGCTATCAAGTTTGTGTAGAACAATCGAACTATTCTCTCGCATACGTAGCCCTTTAACGAATACACCTCGTGAAAGACGATGTTGTCAAACATCTATTTAATCCTCAACGACTCCAACCACTAAAGTCGACAGTCATGCAATGACTAAGTTTACGTTTCAGCAAATCTTTCTCAAACTTACTTTCGCAGTCTACATTCCAAAATTCTATGTCAAGTATGTTTTCAAACCACATGTTGAGAAAGAATAAAACGGTGAAAAATGATAATTGTAAAAATAGTTATATACCGTGGAGAGTACTAATCAAAATAATTTAAAAAAAGATTGTAGTAGACAATTTCTTTAGACAGAATTACCTTTGCAAGTAAATTTACAGGAAAGACTAAAATGGTCACAAACAGTCCCACTTAAATTCCAGCCTCTTTAGACAGAACTTATTTATACAGTACAATTATACTACTACGAAAATAAATAATTTACCTACAAAAAAAAAGCTAGCTCGTTTGAATATTAATGGCACAATAAACAAAAATCAAACTACCTAAATATCGTAACTAATAAAATAATAAAATATAAAAAATTAAATTAAATAGTTTAAAAATTAATGTAAACAAAAATCAAAATACCTAAACATAATAACTGATAAAATATTAAAAAATTAAATTAAATAGTTTAAAAATTAATGTAATCAAAAATTAAAATACATAAACATCATAACTAATAAATAAATTAAATATAAAAAATTAAATTAAATAGTTTAAAAATTAATGTAAACAAAAATCAAAATACCTAAACATTGTAACTAATAAATAAAAATTTACGCTTTTCGTTCAGAATGAGCAAAAATATCGTCGAATAAAGAAAATAATTGAAAGAAAGTATTGGAGAAATTTTTAGAGGTATGATTTAGATAGAAATGAGAAACTTTATTTATAGGGTGGGGGAGACCGGCTGGTCGGTCTCCTTTTTTTTTTTTTTTTTTAAATGGAGGCTGGCCGGTTCAATCAAACCGGCCGGTCTCTTTATGTATTTTTTTAAAAAATAATGGAGGCTGGCCAGTTCAATCGAATCGGCCGGCCTCCACAGGTTTGTCCACCCAAAGGTCGGCCAGAACGGAATTTTTTGCAATTTTTTGATAGTTTTTAATTTTTTTAGATGAATAGTAAAAATGTTGGGTTTTTTAAAAAAAAACCAAATATCTTGGTTTTTTTTTAAAAGATCCAAAAGTTAATCGATAGACTTACTAATTTATTTTAAAATAAAAAATGTGTTTTCAATTAGTCAATTGTAATTGAAATTATAGGGATATTAAAGAGAAAAATAAAATTGTGAGAACTAAATTTGTAACGTTCTCTAGTGTTCAAGTATAATATTGTTTACTTTGGACTGAATTCTGCACATATTTATTTTTAAGGTTAATCCACCATGTATTGTACTAGGCAGGAAGAAGATGAACTCTACTTATAAACAATGTATTTTTTTTTTTCCGAAGTAATGTTGAATCGTGCATTTCTATTTATATGAATTGAATTATCACACTGAGCTATTTTTTAAAATTTGTGGCCAAGAAAAATCATTTTTTTCATCCAAAATTCATATTTGGAGAATTTCACATATAACTTCTCGCGTTTCAAGGTTGATAGAATAATCATCAAGTGTTCTTCATGTTTCTTATTCTTTGAGTCGATGACGATGTCGTTGATAGGTTAACCTTACAGATTTAGAAACTATACAAAATACATGACAACGATGATCAACTAGTCAAATGCGAACGAATTTGTTAGAAAAACTGCAATCGGTACATAAGGAAAAACACATCCAAGATTACTTCTAATCGGAAAAACTTATAACAAGGAAAATAAGAATTAAGTTTTTCATTCAAAGGATAATTTCAATGGACACAAAAAAAACCAATCACTAAACAAATCAAAAGAAGCAGAGGGCAGACAAAACGTTAATAGACTGAAAAAAGATGTGAATCGCAACAACAGAGGAACAAACAAAGACAATTTTTTGAGATGACACAGACGAGAAACCAAGAAGAACAATCACCCAATCGAACAAACATATAGAACGTAGCAAACCAAAAAAATAGCACAAGAAAAAAAAAGAGCGAACAACATTTAAAATATTATATTTTATTTGATAATTTAAAATCTTTAACTATATAATAAATATAATTTTGATCATCATATATAAATTATAATGCTCAATAATTACTATAATATAAATTTAATTAACTAAATTGACAATTAAATGCTTTATTGTGAATTTAAAAATGTAATTATTTTTATATAATAACAGTAATAATAGGATATATTATAATAAATTTACAAAAATGTACACGTTATTGTTGAAAATTTTTTAAAACTGGATCATTGGACTCGTAACTTGCAAGCTTCAGTGGGTCAAATTTTTTTCGGTTCGGCTCGACTCGTTCAGTTTGTTTGTCAATTCTAAAATGCATTGATTCATCTTCCGAGAGACGAGCTATTCAATTTATAGGTCATGGATCTAACACTATGATTGGTCATCTTTGGAGTATTCACTTATTGTTTAATTATAAGGGTTGTTAGACGCGTAATATTAAATTTAATAATCAGCCCTAGATAGCCGATGAAGAAAATGAACCGAACCGGAGAGAACGGTTCGATGCAATGAAGGTCGGCTTTTGAATAAACGAATCGGAAACAGAAGCATTATAAAACGGAATCAGCTCGAAGGGGGAGTAACGAGCGATTAAGCGAGAAAAGAAATCGGTTCCAATCCTAGAGAGGATCTATTGAGCGACAGAGAAGAGGTACGTTTTGTTTGAATTGAAGAGAGGAGTTGTTCTTATTTTGAGTTTTGAGGGAAGAAGAAGAAGATATTGGCTATAGAGTAGAAGTGGGTTTTGTTTCTGATGAGTGAAGAAGCTCCTGATTTTCGAAGAAGAAGAGGAGGACGAGGCGGTATCTCTTTTCATTCATTCTCCGTAGTTGCATAATATTTTTTCTATTTGGAGGTGAAATTTAAATTCTTCGGGTGCCTCTCTGTTGAATATGTAAAGTTATCATAATTGAATCTTGCAGGTGATGTAGAATGTCTTTTAATTGTGTATGTTTTAATTTGTGGATGAACCAGGAAACCTTGTGTAGAATGGTTATGTGAAACAAAATTCAAAAATAGTAAGAGCTAGAAGAGTTTCAAATTAAACATTCAGATAAGAAGACACCCTAGTATGTATTGCGGCCACTAGCAAGATGTCAGTCAAAATTAATAAAATTGTGAGGCGCAATGATTTTTTTAATTTTTTTTCACTTTCCACAGGCAACACAGGCTCAAAAAACATTGGTCACTTGAAGTTCATAATGTTCGCATAGAAATCGAATTTAGATTCTTCATGAGGTTTTGCTCCTAAATGTTGAGCACTGCTTTCATTCCTAGTTGTATCGTAGGACAGAATTTTCTGATTACTTGTGGGTGAAGTGAAGAGGACGGATCTAGTAATGCACATATTGTAATGGACCCTTCTATTGTGAAGCTTCTTGAAGATGATGAGGTTCTTTCTCTTTCTTTGCTTTTTATGTGCCTAACAATGGAATCATTAGGATGGATTAATTAGGTTGATCCCTTTAAGCTTTTTGATTATTTAGGATTGGCAAGATGAAACCGAAGGTTCAAGACGAGAAGTGGAAGCTTTCCAGGCTGCCTTGAGTAGAGACATAGGAGGTGATGCGGCTGCTACATTCCAGACATCTGAATCAAATCCAGGTAGACTTTTTAACCCACTCATTATCCCATTTATACATGTGCAATTGAGTTAAAATGGTGGTTAATTAGTGAGATTACGTACACTTTAAGCTTTAAGGAGTGTAATGTATTCCATGTAGAAGATCAGGGACAAATTTATATCAATAGAGGAGGAACTATTCTTGTGAGGATTTGCTTAGGTGTTTGAATGCTATGCTAAGTAAATCTATTGTCTATGCGACAATTGCATTACCTTGTATGATTTAATTAGATAAGAAGGCTCAACCATGCCCAGTCATGGTAAGTCATGCCGTTAGTCTTTTTCTCCATCAGTAAGGACCCAAAGAAGAAGCTGCTCTTCCATATCATATCTACTATATCCCGTACGGAGCCATCTTCTTCGTCCGACATGCGCATACAAAGGTCGGCCACCGGTGGGGCAGATGCCCGAGCAGGGAGTGTTGGAAGCTTACTCCAATTTTCCTGCTTAAATACCCGCCTTCTTGTACTGAAAGTTCTGTCCTTTTTTCACTCCTTTCATTTCCTTGGGGAAATGGAGTGAGGGGCTACCTTAAAAAATAAAGAACCCAATCTCACTGATTTTCGATTTTTATTCCAACTCAGGATTCCACTCTTGAGTCTAACTCTGCAGCGGCCTACTGTAAAAGGTGGGCTTGCTAGGCCCTAGGAACTTAGCTAAAACTAGTATCTTGATGCTGCCTTGCAAAAGATGAGTTGTGATGATTGAAGGCCGTAAGCTAAGATAGTTATTCATGACATAAAAAAATGAGGCAAATAACTAAGACCTATGATTTACACATTTAACCTGTCATTTTTTTTTTCAAATGAAATCTCACATTGAACAATATGAATTTTGTTTACTGTAACTCCAAATACAAACTCCAATAACTCTAGTTGTATGTCTTCTAAGTTCAAAGAGCGACCATACTGTTTGTTCCTCAGGATTACAAATGGAAGCTGCTAGCCAGAGTGGAAATGTTGACAGTCAGGTACAACCATCTCAGCAGGAACAGAATTCATCAGAAATACAGGTAAAGAAAGAGCCATTGAATATTGAGAAGCAGATATATAATAAAGTTCTCATAGCGCCACAGATGAAGCCCCAGGAAAATCACAACTATGAGGCAGCAGCAGATAGGGATCCCAATCAGATTTCTCAAGTGACTGGGGTTCCAGTGTCTGAAAGTAATCCAACACTTAACAATGAACCAGACAGAGTGTTCAATCGAGACAGTGAATCTCAATTCTTAAAACTTCAAAAGATGAGTAATCAACAAGCAACTATCTTAGATAGAACAAGCAACCAAAACAATCGTGGTGGTGGTAAGCAGGTTCCATTTGCTGTACTATTGCCTGTATTGTTGCCTCAGCTTGATAAAGACAGGGCAATGCAACTTCAAACTCTATTTAACAGGCTGAAGGTGAGTCCCCATCATAAGTTATTTTAAATACTCAACTCTTCTTTGACCTCATGCTAAGGAGATAAAATGATTTAGATGATAAATTATCATGTCTTTGTTCACGATTGAAGATCTTAATGAAAATGTAAAGTGCACTTCCCTCTATTTGGCAATTTCTATATCCTTGTATCTTAGAACCTTTTTTTTTTGTGTGCACAAGCAGAACAATATCTAACTCTTATTGTTGAAAAAATGAAAGGAAAAGGTATTCAAATGATCTTCAAGTAATTTTTTTATGGATTTATTGCATGTCCACTAGTGGTTAAAAAATGCCGTCTGGTTTTTTACAAATATATTTTTTCTTGGTGGTATTGAATTCATAATTTCATTTAGATGCCTTTTCTCTAGTTGCTGTAAATCTTATCAGGTCATAATTTGAATGTCAATGCAAGTCAAAATATTTGTAACTCTTTCTAAAAATTTGTCAGGATGAATGAATTAGTTTTCTGATTTATTTTCTTCCTTTATGTAGAAAAATGAAATTATAAAAGATGATTTTGTGCGGCTCATGAGAAGTGTTGTGGGAGATCAAATGCTCAGATTAGCTGTTTCTAAAGTTCATTTCCAGGTAAGCTCAACAATTAGCTTTGGTGTGATTTTTTGGATTGCTAGTACTTTGGAGTGGAACAGGTAAATGAAGATCATATATTAACTAGATTTCCCATTTTTGCAGTCTGCCACCAACCATTTTCAGTTACAGACCCCACCTGCAGCACAGCAGCTCCCTCCAAGGATGGCCCCAATAAGTGCTGGTGCCACAAACTTGACTGATCGTCAATCATTTGCCCAACTTCATCAGAAAGGCGCCAACTCTTCTGCAATCTCAAATCTTCATTTATCAGCAGCCCAGGGACAACCTAATACTGGCTATGTTAAAACAGAAAACAGTGAAGAATCATCTCAAGAAGGAGGACGACAAAGTACTGGAAATCCTTTATCTTCTTCCATTTCAGGTGCTAATCAAGGTACTAGAAGAGAGCAATCATCAGCTACCATACAAGGATTAGAAAAGCCTCCGCAACAACAGATCCCATTTCAACAAAAAGCCTTTTCTATGTATGGAACAGGAAGCAATGCTAGCAATTATCAACCATCTTCAGGGTCAAGCATCACTACTTCCACATCATCTTTTAAATCGCCGTCCCAAGAGTTACAAATGAGGCAAGTTCCTCAACATCGGAGCATTTCAGCTCAATTAGGGGGGAGCCTGTCAGGCATGAACATGGTAAGTGTTCTAAAATTTGAAGGAAAATTTTATGGCCAACGTGGCATTAATTAGGTCTTTTCAATCTATTTCTTGGTAATCATCACCTGGTCAAGAGCAGAGTTGAGGCATTTGTTATCAGTCATTTATGTGACATAGTAATTAACTAATCAGCATAAAAGAAAACCAACTACTTAATTTACTGTTTTTCTCTTCTTTAACTTCTCAACAGGGTGACCAGGGAAGCGGAACAACTGGTTCGGCAAAGGATGAGTCTTCGGAAAAGCAGTCTTCTAAAATGGGTTTTACAACAACTATTGGTGGTCCTTCAACATCTGGAAATGTTTTTCCCTCAAGTACAGTTTCCCCAAATATAACCACGCAAGTGGACTCCAATGCCATGGTGACTTATCTCTTTTTTTTTGTTCCCTGGCACTATTTTGATTTTTCATTTTAAATTTAGAGAGTGGTTTTTAAACTTGTTTGATTTAACAATGTTTTCTTGAACTAGTATGATTCTAACAAGTTATTTAAGTGTGAGTGGGAAAACTTAAGAGGACAAAAGGCAGTTATGGATTAAGGTCTGATATATTAGAAATTTATTGAGGTTAGCTAAAGGTTATGGGGTTACAAAATGCTATAAAAGAAATGATGGTAAGTGAGGTAAGGAGAATTATTGGGGTACAAATATAATTTGATGATTAAGAATTAGTGGGACTATGGTTTGTTATGAACACAAGAGTGGAGTGTGGTGAAAGTGACGTACCGTCTAAAAAAGTTTATATAACGGAGAAATGATAATGTTGAAGGGATAATCAATTATCAGATATTTATTATCAAATGAATATTTTTATCTCTCTGATGAGAGTATTTCTGAGTTTTTCACCTGACTTGTGGTTTTTGAGATTGGAGGTTTTCCTCATAATATAAATATTTTCTTATATTATTTTACATCTCGTTTAACTGTTCATCTAGTTTATTTGATATATCAAATTATAGATTGGGTATCTTTTAAGAAGTTCTCTAATCATAATGTAAAATTGTCTAACTTTATTATTGTAATTTTTTTTTTTTTAATTTCACCCAAAGGCACTTCCAAGTGAGGGAGTCAATGTTTTTTTTCTGTCCACTGAGCATTTTATATGGGTTTGTCTAACACTGACAATTAAAGTACTACTTTGTGTCATTTTGTACTAGTTTTGTTAATTTTGTTTAAAATATTGATTATTAAACTTCTTACGCCATGAATTCTTTCATCATTTCAGTTGCCCTCTAGCTTTGCCTTGTAGTGACCTTTTAGCTAATCTATTGAAAGATTCATTATCTTATTAATACATTCAGAATGCACATTATGGAAAGATTAATTTTGGAGAACACAGTTTTATCGTGGTAGAGTTTGACTTCATAGAAGTCTTTTTGGGAATAAATTAGGATGATAGCAATTACTTGATTGAGATAATTGAAATCTTGTGCACATAACTGTTTTGCAATCTTATGTGTAGATTACGGTATTTTGGAATTCTGTTTCCTAGTTAGATTAGCATTGATTTCTCTCTTCATATTGTCATACGTATATGTTTTTTACTTGGCTAATGAAAAGAAACCGAATTCTCTTTCTGCTATCTAAACTCTCACTTATCTTCATTTTACCATGTCAGAACTTAATAGTTTGATCTCTCTTTAATCAGCTAGAATCTCGCAACCCTTCTATCACTGTAGCTTCTGGGGTTAATAGGACACCTCCAAAGAAACCTTCAGTGGGCCAAAAGAAACCACTTGAAACAGTTGGTGCTTCGCCACCTCCATCAAGGTGTAACTCTGTTTTATGTACTGTTGCAGGCCAAGAATGATTATTTGATTGGTTTAAGATGATATGAACTTATTTGTAGTTGACTATTTAGACCATCTGAACTTTACATATTCTGCAGCAAGAAACAAAAACTGGCTACCTTTTCGGATCAAAGCATCGAACATCTCAATGATGTTACTGCTGTCAGTGGAGTTAACATTAGGGTAATTGTGCCCTCACCATTGAAACTCTTAAAAAAATATACACCATCTTTCTAGCACTTGGGCAGATCACGTAATCTCCTTTCTATATTCTGCTCTTAAATAGGAAGAAGAAGAACAATTGTTTTCTGGTGTAAAGGATGACCTTCGGGTATCAGAAGCATCACGTAGAGTTGTGCAAGAAGAAGAAGAAAGACTTATCTTGCAGAAGACTCCATTGCAGAAAAAGTTGTCTGAAATTAGTTAATATTTTTTTGCCCATTCCATTTTCTATAGTCCTTTGCTAGTTGTGGATGTCAACAAATGTAGTATCATTGCACCCTGTTTGGCTTATAACCGTTAGTTGTCTGTCTTTGTTGCAGTGGTAAAATGTGGTTTAAAAGGTATAAGCAAAGATGCTGAGAGATGTCTCTCGCTGGTGAGATGCTATTCATTATTATTAAGCCTTCACATTATGACGTTCTCTGTTCCTATTCTCTTTCCAACCTGAACATTCAGATAAGTTCGTAAATTCCTAACATTGTTAATATCAATAATCAGTGTGTGGAAGAGCGAATGCGTGGTCTGATAACTAATTTAATCAGATTGTCAAAGCAGGTCTATTCTGTTCTCTTTCTTCGTGTCTATAATCACTCCCTGTATCTTCATGCTTTGTTATGGAATTATTTTTACTTAATTTTAAGTACACCTGTGTAGAGGGTTGATGTTGAATTGCCAAGACACAAAACTATTATCACCTCTGATGTACGGCATCGAATTATGATGATGAATTGGAAAGCAAAGGAAGAATGGGAGAAGAAACAGGCAGAAGTAGAAAAACTCAGGAAGCTTAACGAAGTGAGTGCTGTATCTGAAGTGATATTTTGAAATGTATTTTTTGAGCCACAGAAGTCTCACTTTGCCCCTTATGGAAACAACATGTATTGCAAATACCCCTAATACTGAATCTTCACATCTTTCTAAGAAAAAATCTTTTGTTACTGACCATATCGTATCTATATATATTGTAAAACTATTATGATTGAAGGAACATTTTAAAACATCTTTCAAATGCAGCCTGAGGACAGTAATGGAAATGCAGCTGACAAGGAGAAAGATGATGGTCGTACCAAGGCGGTTAAGGTATGAAGATTTTGTATGGACTTTTGACTCTTATTATACTCTGATACTCATCCATATTATCTTCTATGGGTTCGTGCCCTTGAATATATATATATATATATATATATATTTGCATGCCACAGCTGTTGAATTTAAAACTTCATTCTTGATGAGGTAGTTGAGTCAGATGCTACTAACAACTGAGCTACTAGTTCAATTGAGACCAGACTCAATCTCCTTAGGAGTTTTGACAGTGTTCCTTTTCTTTTGCAGGTAAACCGGGATCAAGATGACAAAATGAGGACAACAGCAGCAAATGTTGCTGCACGAGCCGCTGTTGGAGGAGACGACATGCTTTCAAAATGGCAGCTTATGGCTGAGCAAGCTCGACAGAAACGCGAAGGAGGCACAGATGGACATGGAGCATCGTCCTCCTCTCAGCCTGTTAAAGATGTTGCTCGCAAGCCTACATCGAATTTGGGTAGAAATTCAAATGACAGTCAAGAAGTAGAGAAAAAGGGTAACAGGATTTCTGTTTATCCTTTTGGGGAGTATGATATGATTTCATTAAATTTACTATTAATATCTCAAATGCTTGAACTATTGGGTTGAAATTCATTTAACCATTTATATTATTTATTATCATTAGATGTAACATAAAATTGAATCCATGATTTTCTACTTCACAAATGTTACAAGGTTAAGTTATTGGATTGAGATCGACATATTTATATAATTTCTGAACATCTTAATTGATAGTTAAATTGTTTGTATGACTTGAGAGATTTGTTATTGCTTATTGTTTAGAAATTATTTAAGTGTATTTTTTTATATAATGCTCCATTTATCTTACTTTGATTATTCTGATTTGACTCATCAACAGGGCCTACTAGAAAAATTGGTAGGAACCAAGTGATGGCGCCTCAGCCTGGAGTGGCAAGAAGTATCTGTGTTAAAGATGTGATTGCTGTTCTGGAAAGAGAACCCCAAATGTCTAAATCCACCATGCTGTATCGGCTGTATGAGAAGATTCGATCAGAGGGTAATGCTGATTAACTCAACTCCTGTGCTCTTCATTTATTCGATTTCTTTTGGCTCTGAACTTTGTTCTTATCAATATATTTATAAGTCTTTTTCTTCATTTTCTGGCATCCTGTGTTGTGTGGCGTCGTAGTTTTAGATCGTTGTTGAAGCTTTGAAAATTAAACAATCAATAGTGATTAGTCGGTACTTATCTTCTGTATTCAACTAGATTTTCGAGATAAAATTAAAAGATAAATCTATCATTATTATTTTATACAATCTTTGTTTGACAGAAATTTATGTGAATATTATGTATTATTGCTTGATAAAAGGAACTTAGAGCTTGTGATGTAACGCAATTTATAGTCTTCAAGATGAAGAATTTGGTCATAGAACAACAAACAAATCTTAGAATTTCATAATGTTGTCAGCTGTTTTCATCTTCACAAATATCATGTTGTAATTCATCAAGCAGAGGAAGAAGAAAACATGACACGAGACAAGAACATGGCAAATATAGATAGATATATCGGTATGTATTTATTCTACAGCCAGTTTAAACGCAGACGAATTTCAAGAGTGGAAAGGATTGATTTGCAATTGTTGCATACACTTAAAATACTCAGAATAAGATATGAGACAACTTCAAGCTTCTTCTCTTGGAATCCCCTCTCTATCCTCAACATGTTCAGTTGCGGAGATGAGGGAAACAAGTTTGAACGTCTGACTTTGGGTGCTTTGCTTCTGCATGTTCCCTGCATTTCACCTCTGATGTTGTGCATATGAATGTCTGCATGCACACTTTGCACTGCCATCCACACCCATTTCCCAGTCAGAAAAACCAAGAACTGTCAATTTTCATACTCAAAAATGAACCAACGATGCAAGTTTTGTTTAATCTCCTCAATTTGTCTTCCTAGCTTAGCTGAATGCTTAGTTTTCCAGTGGATTCAACAAGTTTTTTGTAGTCTGTCGATGGTGAATCCTTCTAATTTCATGATTTTGGGAATATGGTTTATTGATTTCTAGATGTGATATTGCTAGGACCTAAAACAGGAAGCCATGTCAAATCAGAATCTTCATTGAACGCTGCAGGGCTATCATTCTTCTAGTTCAACTATGTGAGCAACCCTAGATTGTTTCAAATACGATTCAATTAAATCAACAAATCCATGCTTAGGCAACAATCTCTACATGAGATTACTAATTTTTACTCGATTTAACAATCAACAAACCCTACTACTACGTTAACTGTATTTGAACAACAATTGGAACATGACATAAAATCAAGCAACCATGACAGACACGATCGGAAAGATAAATCGGTTGAGAGGGATCACCTGGATTGTCATAGCTTTTTTGTTTGCTTCGAGCTGACTTCCTGCATCAAAAGCCAAAGTTAATCACATACGAAACAAAGGGGAAGTCCCCAAGTTTCGGCATCAGTCACTAAGCTCCGATCCATCGATCACGAAAAAACAGATTTCCCCCTAAATTTACCGCTAAAGAATATCGCAGATGAAAAAAAGAGGCAGAAAACAATCGCGAAAGAGTAGAGGTGAAAGAACCTTTAGCGCCCTTCTGTTTCTCCAAATTCCTCTCGCGCGCCATCTTCGCCTTTTGGCCGTTACCGCCACCCATCGCAGCCGCTGTTAATGGCAGACTTCCAGAAACAGGTCAAGCTCTCTCTCCCCCCTCGCTCTCTCTCCCCCGGCCACCAAAAGGACTAAAGGCAGTGTTCTTCCGGATTTAGAGATGAGAGGCCGAGATTCAATCTTTTATACGCTACATACCACATCACCGTTAGATTCGCCCCAATCTCCTACTTTATTTTATTTTATTTTCTTGTTATCACCTCTTAATTATTAAATATATAATAAATTTGAAATAATAATTAATATAATAAATTATTATATAAAAAAATAAAAAAATAAACGTAACACTAATATACCTGTCGACAAAAATACCGTCACTTATAAATATACCAAAAGGGTATCTAATTTTACATCAACGCCAGACTTGTTCGACTTCGGACAATCGTCTTAATCAATACTCGTCGATTAGAAAAATAAATAAGATATTGGAGTTAATGAGGATTAAAATTAAGCATAGAAAAAAGGTTAATAAAAAAGACATGTGACAAGAGTCAACGGGTCAAAGTTTACACTTGTTATGGTGGACCCTATTTCCTAATACGACGACTACAACATTGAATGGGGTGGATGGTTGCTTGGAAATTGGAAGACGCCTTAATTAGACTCTCCCCCATCTATTGAGAGTTAGTTTTTTTTTTCATTACTTGTTTCACATCCTAATCACTCTTTGTTTGAGTTCCAAATCCTAAAATGTTGTAAAGATTTGATTGACGCCAAAAGTTCAATCAAACGCAGAGACGAGTTTAATGGAATCGAATCTTCGAAAAAGAGTCTCGGAGCTTTGACCCGTTAACAAATCCGTGTTAGTTTCTCGTTTCCCTACTTTTATTATTGCTTAATTGGTTGAAAATTGAGATATTAGTTTTCCATGATCAATTAGGCAAAATGATTACGATTAAATTTAGAAAAATTTCAGTAACTTGATTCATTCATCTCCTCTTAGGTAATTTACGATTCTGCGTAAATCACAAAGTCAAAGCAAAAAATATCTCGTGAGAAATTTTGATCGACGATACATTAAAAACCCTTTAAATAAAACATATATTCATAAAGCTACAATTCTATTCTCTTGCTTAGTTGCAACTCAAGAAGCCATGATCTTATATAGAGTTGCTTGTAGTTGTACAATTGCATGTACAATGGGCATGAACGCATCGTATATCTAACAAGCATGGAATCACATAAATTGAGTGAGGAGTTGATTTTGATCGTGATACCGATTTGCAAGACATGTTTGCAAGTAGCATAAGTTCCGTCACACAGACTCATATGCGTCGAAATGAGATGGCTTGATAGACTCAATTCGTTCATTCTTATAATTTGACATTACGTAATATTACAATTTGATGACCTGAACTCTATTTGGTTTAACTCAAAAAGTTTATCTGTTCAAATAAACTATAAAACTAAATTATTTACTCGTCTTATATTTGTTTGGTAACTTGTTATAGTCTTTTGATAGCTACTTCTTGTAATCTATCAATACTCGAAATGATTTGATTATTTCAATCCCAACTTTTCATAAGTGACGGGCCCCAAGTGATCTCCTCCCACCAAGCTTGCCGGTCGGGTCAATCTAACCTCGGCCATGCTAGGTTGAGTTGGCCATATTGTGTAAAGTTCTAGGATCAAAAAATTATAAGACTAGAATACATCTATTTTTCGTTTTTTTCTTTTTTGGACAAAGTTGAATCAAGGTCAAGAAAATATATATTTATAATTTGAATCGTAACAAATAATATACAATGATCGAACTAAAATTGGAGAAAAGATCGTTGTCGGACCACGTACGCTTGTTTTTTTAGACTACAAAATGTTGATGTTAATGCATTGTTTGAAAAATAACAAAAATCAAAATAGGCCCAAAACATGAATGATGATTCTCAAAACTAGTATGATTGATATTACGTTTTCTTTTTAATTCTTTTATTTAAAATGATTTATCATCTTAATTTTTCTTACTAAAAATGTTATCGCCGCGCACTAAATTACGTGACCCCCAATCTATCTTTTAGGCGGTGTTAGTTTCATGTCTTATATCGAAGTACATTTTCATGTTCTTGAAATGAATTAACAAATATACACCGAACAATAAACGAACATACAACTAATATTGTGCAAATATTATTGTGTCAATAATTATGGATTTTGATTGAAATTTGTATTTTATATTTTAGAACTAATTTAAAGTTTCATTAAATTAATGAAATAATATTGTTAATATTATCATTATATTAGTTATGAAAGTTATTTATGTATTAAATATTTATAATGTGAAAAATATTATTATGATTAGTATTTTTTGATAAAGTAGTATATGCAATGTTTATTAATACCCTATATATAATATATAAAAATAAAATCTTATCTTTATTAATATTTAAAATATAATTCGAGCAACAATAGTAAAAATATCATACGCACAAAAATGAGTAGTACTACATATGCCCTTTACTTTTACCTTTAAGTAGTATTTGTTCACGTAACACTTAATTAATCAAATTAACATAATATATTATAAATAGTTAAAATACGTCATTAGTTATACCAATTAATGAATGTTACAAAGGTGGTATGAAATGTGATTAAAAGATAAAAATAAAGAATAAACTTAACATTGATATTACAGAATGTAATATAACTTCTCAAATTTTTAAAAAATACGTTCCCTCTTGTTAAAGATGATTATGAGCCTAGCAGAACCTGAAAAAATTTAGTTTAATGAGCTTAATAAGTCTAGCGAATCCAGTATGCCGAGCCTAACAAGCCAAACTAAAAACAATTTTAACATGAGATAACTCGCGAGACAATGTTAAACACACATAGCCAAACCAGTTAAATGAGTTTAACGAGCCTTAACGAACCGAGTTAACAAACTAAATATAATTCAATTTATATAAATGTAATGTATATTTTTTTAAAAAAAATTAGTTACTAAAATTATAATGACTATTTTTATTATAATGGCAAAATATAATAGTTAGTCGTTTAGTTAACAAAATTATTTTATTAATATATAAAATGACTTGTATTTAGAAAAAATGATTTGAGATGGTGATACACCAAAGAGGCCAATCACACGCTCACAATGTATGTCACACACTATCACTATTTTTTTTTACTGCTTATTGCTCTTTTTTTTTGCAGATAAAAGACTAATGGATCACTTGGAATAGGAGCCAACCCCACAAGATATTAATAAACCCACCAACATGCTAACGTGGAGAATAGAAGAAGAAGCTTTTCAAATTTCATTGAGCATAAGAGTAGCAGAAGAGGAAATTTATCTTCTATTTGACAACTCTATGTAATCTATTACCTCTATTGGGCTTAAATAAACTTTGAGTCTATTTAATTTGTATTTTATTATCTCATTATACATTAGAGGATGATAAGGGTTGTTGACCTTAAAAGGTAAGCAACCTTAATTATTGGTCTTTCTAGAAACGGCGATCAATCTGACCTCCGAGGCTTAAGTGGAAAAATCAACAATTTTGTTAACCTTATTACCAAAAGTGCCCCTTCATGAAGATTGTAGTCAACACTTGAAGCCTTTCAGAATGTGCTGGATCATAAAATTTAGATGTCATTTGCTAGGTCAATCGAACCTATTACCCAATGTCATTACGAGCTTACTTGAGCACGCAAACCTACTTAAGTGTGCGCTACCAATTTGGCCCAATCCATCAAAAGATTTGGTACCTTATCCAATTCAAACTCACATGTGATGAACCAGCTCACCCTCCCCTGCATTGTGCAAGACAAACTTACATTACATGAAGGCAAAACTCACAGTTGAAGATAGTAGGCGCGAACATGGAGCAACTTAGATCAAACCGAGTCATCCTTTCTATTTTTATGTTGTCACCGTAGCCCTTAGCTACCCTAGCATATTTAAACTTCTTTTTCATAATTTGTACTCAATTTTTGAATGAAATTTCCAGAGGTTATTCAGGAACTCGTTGTCTTCGAATTCTCTTTCTTAAGGTAAGCCTCGGGTGCTTGCATCCGAGTGGAGTGTGTCTTCAAATTGTCTTTCAAATTTGTGGTTATTTGGGTGCTTTTATTCTCGCCTCTTTTTACATCTTGTTGTAAGAGATTAGACAAGAGAGAAGAGTGAGCCAACAAGATCTTGTGCCATTATAATCTTTCTTGGAAAGTTGCATCATTCGAAGGTGCTCCAAATTGCCTCTCGGAACAATTTCGAATCCCCTTTGCATAACCCTTATGTTTCACATTATTTTTTCAACGAAATTTACAGAGCCTTTTTGCAATATATATCATCTCTCCCAAATTTCATAATTTTTGGATATCAATTTACCTTACTTAAAAAATGTTATTTGTATGGAGCTCACGAATTAAGCCAAGAACACTCCCTTTTGTGATATTATTGTACTAAACTCTCCTTGCAGGGTTCAATTTATGGTCTAATAAAAAATATAAAATAAATATCATTATAAATATTTAAAAATTGTATCATTACAAATTATACAATATATTTACTAAGTTGATACTTATATAATTTTCAATCATTTGCAACTAGGAATATAAGTTGACCAAGTCGAGTTAATTTTGAAAAAGTCTTACTCACTGAATTTAATGAGTTAAAGGAGCCGACCTAACAATTCTAGTGAACCCCACAATTATGCCTAACGAGCCCAAAAAAAAAAAAAAAAAAAATTCACTCGAGCTAACTCATGAATTAAAGTTGTACAAGTCGAACTCAACTTACTACAGTGTCGAGTCAGCACCCACTGCAGAAGCTAAGTAATTTATCAAGAATCTAAAGTTGTCTTATCATTCTATAATTATTTAGCAACTATTAAAGAACAATTAAAACCCATAATAAAAGTTTGGGTGGAAGAATAATAATACTAACATTGCAGAAGAGAAAAGAAAGCATTAATAGAAGAGCATTTGGACTTTAAAAACAAGTTCAAAAGTGGCAATCAATTATTATTAGACAATAATCTGACAACATTAAACTAAGTAATAGACTTGTAATTCAAATTATATTTCTCCAAATAAATTATTGATTGTTCATGGGATGCAAACGTGGTGGGGACACTCTAATTTGAATCAATCCAATTCTTTCCCAATTTATTAATTGTTTAAACAAAAAGAATGGATACAATGGTCCAATATTCACATTGCTTTCACCAATTATATAATATTATATTATATTATATTATATATATATATATATATATTGGCCTAAAGTTATAATTATAGTGAATTGTGGGTCCCCTCCAGCTAATCCGCCATAACTTGTGGTTCTTCATTATTGGCCATAGACGCCACCATATCACTTTAGTCCACAACCTTGTTTTATATAGTTTTTATCTTAAATTCATATTAAATTAATTAAAATTTTTATTTGAAGGATGGACTAACAAGTTAAACATCTTGAACACGATTGTACGTGAGTTCTATTTTCGTTAATCACGTGATTAAAAATAAATAATGTGTAGTAGAGTTCAGAGTTCCGATAACTGTATATTTTCTGATAGAAGTAGCTAGACGTTAGTAGACCGTCATCTGTAGCCAATATGATGTTGATTCTTTGGAATTGGGCGAGTTTACCTCTATGTTCCGAAGCCAATTTAATAGCCGGGAGTACAGGGGTATAATGACTAGAGAATACATGAGTTATATTTTCATAAATTATGTGATTAAAAATAATTAATCTGAACACAAAGTCTTAGAGTAGAGTTCAGAGTTCCGATAACTGCATATTTTCTGAGGGAAGCAGCTAGACGTTAGTGGACCGTCATCTGCAACCAATATGATGTTGATTCTATGGGATGAGACGAATTTACCTCTCTGTTCTGAGGCCAGTTTAGTAGTCGGGAGTACATGGGTATGATGACTAGAGCATACTACGAGCTGTTCAGTGGTCTATAAAGGTGACAGATTATTAAAACAAATTCATTCACTTGTTGCCATACTCTGGAAAAGTCAGCGTGCAGGCTCAGATTATTAAGTTTGTTCATAGTCTGAACTTTAACATTAAGCAGATTGTGACTGTGAACTTATATGACAACCTGCTCAGGGCATATGAGGCCACCTTGAGGATAGAGAGCATGTACATCTCAGGTGATAGTGCTTTTCAGTACGGGTCAGATAGCAAGCCTTCGGGGAGAAAGATTACTAGGAAGAACTAGTGGCAGGGGTAAAATCAGGGTTTCGGTGCAAGCCGCTATTCTAGGTCTAGTGGTGGCTCGTCTAGAGGCTCCATATACTTCTCTTACACCTGCCATACATGTGGCCAGCCCGATCATCTCAGCAGGAATTATCTGTTGAATCAGCCTCAGGGGCAGCAGCCGTGGGCACCCTTCCTTACTACTCTGGCTATCGAGTCGTTCTCCCCGCCGAGTTAGAACTAGGGACAGATCTGACTTTCTCCTTAGCAGACTTAGTTTCAGACTCTCCAGCGTCGATCAGTGGATATCCCTTTCAGGAGTACACTCTACTGACCTAGCAGACAACTCTTGACTATAGGTTCACTCCTGCCATAGCGGGAAAGAATAGAAGGATTCCGAGAACAAGATGAATTTATCTCTAGGAGCGGCGGCCGCGGTCGGGATTATAAAGGTAAAGGAATTACCGGTCAGTGTTATGCAGTAGACTGGACCGAGTACTATACAGTGTCTAAACAGGAAGTAGTAATGAGCGGTACTATACTCCTTTTTTATACTTTTGCACTAATATTGTTTGACACTGCAGTGTCGTACTTTTTTATATCGACTGCATTTGTGTAAGTGTTGAATATTGTATTATATATTGACATGTATTTTTTTAATTTTTTTATATTTTATTATTATTTATATTTTTATATTTATTATTTTGAATAGTTATGAAATTACTTCTTCTGCACTCCCTATTAGATTAGATTATAAATAGTTTAAATTAACGTTTCTGAGCTATCCTTTTTAATAGGGACAGTTAGTTGCAGCAAGAGGCAATTGCCGGTGGTTGGAATGATGTAATCATGCTTAATTAATTCAATATCAGTCATATTGGATGTCATTAATGCTGTCCATGCGTCAAACCAAGTCAATTTCAAACAGCCACGCATCTATCCTCTCGTATTTATTCATTGATGTTGGACCAATGAATGATTATGTTTATTATATAGTTTAATAATAATCTTGTTACGTATAGTAAACTAATTGGAATCAAATTTGAAAATGATACAAGGAAAATAATTGAAGATGGAGAGTAAGTAGTGGTCCGTAAAAGCGATTGGGCAGTGAGATTCTGTTCTAACGACTGTGTTTTGAGGAACATGTCGTGAGTTCAATCGGACAAGATGATGGGACAGAATCGGACCATATACATATTGAATTACCTGAAATTCCACTTAGTTGTGTGCTAAGATTGAAATGGGTTTAAGTGGTGTTCTTCTCTTTCCTGAAATCGAATGAAATCTTTTGTTGATCAGGTGGTTGCACTGGGCAGTAAAAATGAAAGGTTTTTAGGAAGATAAGAAGAAGCAGACTCAAGTTGAAACCCACCTACTCTGCTTCAATCTTGTTTATTAGGAGGCAGAAAAATCAGATTTTTATGCAGCAGAGAAAGTGAGGAAGATGAAGATGAAGATGAAGGTGGTGGGTTTCGAGCTTCTGTTTGTTTTGTTGATGGCTTCTTTCTGTAAGTGGATGGGAGTAGAAGCTTCGAAAAAAACTTATATAATTCACATGGACAAAACTAGCATGCCGCTCAACTTCGACGGCCACTTCCAATGGTACGAGTCTTCGTTGAAATCGGTTTCCGATGCGGCCGAAATGCTGTACACTTACAATACAGTCATCCATGGCTTCGCAACGAGGTTAACCGCCGAGGAAGCTGAGTCGCTGGAAAACAGACCAGAGGTCCTCTCTGTTCTGCCGGAGCTGAAATACGAACTCCATACAACGCGGACGCCGGAGTTTCTCGGGTTAGGCAACGCAGATTCGTTTTTTCTGGAGTCGGAAATGGCGAGTGAGGTGGTTGTCGGAATTCTGGACACTGGAGCATGGCCGGAGGCTGAGAGTTATTCCGACGACGGGCTTGGTCCAGTTCCGGCGAGCTGGAAAGGGGAATGCGAGGTGGGTAAAAACTTCAACTCGTCGAGTTGCAACAAGAAACTGGTCGGAGCGAGGTTTTTCTCGAAAGGGTACGAGGCGGCGTTTGGGCCGATCGATGAAAACCAGGAATCGAAATCTCCAAGAGACGACGACGGCCACGGGACTCACACGTCGACAACCGTCGCTGGCTCTCCTGTTAACGGAGCTAACCTCTTCGGTTTCGCTTCCGGGACGGCGAGAGGAATGGCGACTCGAGCTCGAGTCGCCACCTACAAGATTTGCTGGTCCGGAGGATGCTTCGGCTCTGATATTATAGCCGCCATTGAAAAAGCTGTTGAAGACGGTGTCAATGTACTTTCCATGTCAATTGGTGGCTCTGCTCCAGATTATTACAGAGATAATGTTGCCATTGGAGCTTTCAAAGCCGCAGCTCAGGGGGTATTCGTTTCCTGCTCCGCCGGGAATGGCGGGCCAAGCTCCGGAAGCTTGTCCAACGTGGCTCCTTGGATAACCACAGTCGGCGCCGGAACGCTAGACCGTGATTTCCCCACCTATATCACCCTCGGGAATTCAATTAACTACACTGGCGTCTCGCTTTATCACGGAAACCCATTACCGGATTCTCTACTCCCGGTCGTTTACGCCCGCAACGTAAGCAATTCAAGCATTGGTTATCTTTGCATGACTGGTACTTTGATCCCGGAGAAAGTCGCCGGGAAAATTGTGGTTTGCGACCGGGGGGCAAACGCTAGAGCACAAAAGGGGTTGGTAGTAAGAGACGCCGGCGGAGCCGGAATGATTCTAGCTAACACAGATACTTACGGCGAAGAGCTCGTCGCCGACGCTCATCTCTTACCTGCCGTAGCCGTCGGCCAGAAAATCGGCGATCTGATTAAAAACTACGTCTTAACCGACCCTAATCCGACTGCAACAATATCTCAGGGAGTGACAAAGGTGGGTGTTCAGCCATCGCCGGTGCTGGCATCATTCAGTTCCCGCGGCCCAAATCCGTTGACTCCACAAATTCTCAAACCCGACGTGATCGCACCGGGAGTCAATATTCTCGCTGGATGGACTGGCGCAGCAGGACCGACCGGCCTAGAAGACGACAAGAGAAGAGTAAAGTTCAACGTAATATCGGGTACGTCAATGTCGTGTCCTCACGTCAGCGGTTTAGCCGCTTTCGTCAAAGGGGTTCACGGGGAGTGGAGCCCTGCCGCCATTAAATCCGCTCTGATGACCACCGCTTATACAACTTCCAAAGACGGGAAAACAATTCTAGATTTAGCAACAGGACAACCGGCAACCCCCTTCGATTTCGGCTCCGGCCATGTGAATCCCATCGCCGCTCTCGATCCCGGCTTAGTATACGATGCCACCGTCGACAACTATTTGGACTTCCTCTGCGCCTTAAACTACACCTCCCCTCAGATAAAGCTCGTCACCGGGCGAGATTTCATATGCGAATCAAGCAAGAAATACAGCTTGGGAGATTTCAATTACCCTTCATTCGCAGTGCCTCTAGAAACAGCTTCCGGCCAAGGCGGCGGAACTGGTGAATCAACTACCGTGAAATACACCAGAACTCTGACCAATGTAGGTTCTCCGGCGACCTACAAAGTATCAGTCTCTTCTTCTTTGTCAGTGAAGATCGCTGTGGAGCCTGAATCACTAACTTTCAGTGAAGCTAATGAGAAGAAAAGCTACACCGTAACGTTTACAGCCATGTCTATGCCGTCCGGCACGACGAGCTTCAGCCGATTAGAATGGACCGACGGAAAGCACACAGTGGGTAGCCCAATCGCATTTAGCTGGACATGAAGATGAACTCCATATCTATTGACTGACACTGGTGATCAACTGTAAAGAAATCTATGGCGGATTTGGATTTGTTTGTACTGAAAATCTCTCAAGTTAATTTGCTCTCTTCAAATAAATTAAGCTTCTTTTTCTTGATTAACCATGGAAATCTACAGCTTAATTGGATCAAACACAGATACCGACATTGTTATAACCTTAGCTAAATGTGACAAATGCTGCCTCCATTATTTGCAATAATTGAGAATTTCAGACGTTCTACAGAACATAATTCAATTATTGTTTGTTTACTATTATTATTTATGGATAAAACATGTCTTTTATTCTCCATACTCTACTTTATTTCCATGTAGATTAACTTCATGTCTTTTATTGCGAGGGTGTTTTTATAATTTATTAAATTAATTACATAAATATAAACAAGTATATTTAAAAAATAGATCATAAGTTAGATAGAAATAAGAATTTAATTACAAAATTATAATCAAAGAATGATTTAAATTGAAAGGACCCATTAAAATGTCCAATAGTTTTTTTAAAACATTTAAAATATATTTTATTTGTAATTATAAATAATGGTAAAATTCAATTTAAATCTTAAAGACATTTTTAAAAATTTAGAACAATTAAAATTTTGAACTATAAAAAAAGAACAATTTAAATTTTGTTAATCGACGGGTCTATTCAGTGCCTATGTGGCACTGGATAACAAGAATGGTCAACTGGTCCATGCGGTGTCTTTTAGTGAGAATGGTGGACCAGTTGACCGTTCTACTTTCCTATTTAAAAAAAAGTTCTCAATTTTTCAATCTACAATTTTTGAAAACTATAAAACTTTTTTACTATTTTCTTATTCTGACGAAATTATTTTTGGTTTACCGACAAGTCAAAGTATGAATTATTATTTTTTGATAATTTAAGGTTTTCTTAACCTTTGTTTTTTTTAAGACAATTTTTTTTCTATTGTAATTTTTATCGTTTAATATTTTTACAACTTTTTCATATATTTATAATGAAATTTAATTAGAAAGATTTACGTGGTAATTTTACAAAATATATAAATTTTATAATTTTATTTATAAAAAAACTAATTGAATTTCAATTATTTTGTTTCAATTAAGTATTTAATGTATCACTGCTATTAATATTTTAACTTGACAGTATCTGACTATAGAATTTCGAAATAAAAAATAAATTTTATACCATAATATTTTTTCAAGGAATACTTTACTATTTCTTTTCTAATTTTGTTTAAAAAATTATATTTTTTACCCCAAAAAATCATATTGAGATTTGTTCTTTTACCGGTATATTTTTTACGTTATCATCATCCGAGCCAATAAGTATTCGAACCTCATCATGTAGAGTTCTGGAGGTCAAATGCATATCTATTTCTTCAGTTGCATTTAAATGATTAAATGCTCATAGATCACCATATGCAGCTGTGGCGTACGAATACCAATCCATATCGGCATCATTAGTTGATGTTTCGTCTAAACCAACTGATCTATTTGAATCAAAATCCATCGTCGTCGCTAAACGATAAAGAGAAATTTTGACCGATCAATCAAGAGAAATTTCGCTGGAGCAATAAAATAGTGAAGATGTTTTAGAGTTTTCGAGAACTGTGAAGTGAAAATAGAGAATTTCTCCTTAAATAGGAGAGGAGAACGCTCGACTGGTCTGTGAACCTGGTCAACCATTCTCACTAAAGGTCATAGTCTGTGATCAATAATTGATCGAGGGTGTAAGCAGTCGACCGATCTAGTTGGACCAGTTGACTAGCAAAGTTTAAATTATTCTTTTTCATAGTGTAGGATTTAAATGATTCCAAATTTTACTTTAAGGGTTTTGTTTAAAAAAAAATTCATAATTTAGGGTTTAAATTGAATTTTACCTTGTAAATAGTTTAGTATAGGGTAAAAATCATTTAAATTTTAAACTATGAGTTGTTTTTAAAACAAACTCTAAACTAAAAACTCTAACAATTTAAACTTTAAACTATCTGAAATTTAACAAAATAAACTTTGCGCGGCCGACCGATCATCATTCGTACTATAAAACGGAAGACTGTTATAAAACCAATGGTTGTCCATTCTATCAATTATTTGTCGAGTAATGGTCGGCCCACCCATAACTCAATAATTGTCACGGGTGGGCTGATAATTGAGAGAACATTCGACTGTTCTGAATAAGAGCGTGAGTTAGCATGTTGAGAAGAATCTGTGCTCTATGATTCAAATCTCTTGATTGTGGCATGTTGTAAAGAACCCGAGCTCTGAAATTCAAATCTCTCAATAGTGGCTTTACAAACCCCGTAATGTCAAAATTGCGATGAATTTTCCATAATAACTTTATTCCCTCGGGCAATCTGAAAAAATAGTAGTTTTGAAAAACATGATAATATTACTCTACTCCTTCCATGGCAAACCCGAGCACTTCATTTATCGTTTGTGGACGTATGATAAGCTCTGTACTGAAGATATACGTTCTCAAACTTTCTGACCTCTCGATTGCTGTTAAGTTTACGTAGAACAAGTGAACTATTCTTTTGCAGTTATCGCTCCTCAATGCATACACTCCACGTAGGCTAATGCTATCAAACATCTATTGGATCTTCAACAACTCCCAACTTTTAAAGTTGACAGTTTTCTAATAAATAATTGAGTGGTTGTGCAAATCCTGCTCAAGTTTTTCTTTATACTCTTCGTTCCAAAATTTTATAGGCATATAATGTCAAGTTCAAATATTAATATCAGTAATATATTAAATACTTAATTGGTACAAAATAATTGAAATCTAATTAATTTTTTTAAAATCAAATTATAAATTTTATTTAGTTTGTAAAATTACTAAGTAACTTTTTCCAATTAAAATTTATTGTGAATCTATGAAAAAATTATAAAAGTATTAAACGATAAAGATTACGTTAGAAACAAAAAGTTGTATTAGAACAAAAAAAATGTTAATAAAACTTTAAACTATAAAAAAATAAAAATTCATACATTATCTTGTTAGTCAACAAAGAAAAATTTCACCAGAACAAGAAAATAATAAAAAGATTTTAGAATTTTCAATAACTATGTAGTGAAAATAAAGAACTTCTCCTTAAATAGAAGAGGAGAAGGGTCGACTAGTCCGGTTGGACTTGTCGACCATTATGGATGATTTGCATTGTCATTGGATACACTGGTTGACTAACAATATTTAAATTTTTTTATTTTTTTTTTCGTAATTTGATGTTAGAAATTTTATTTTAAAGATATTTTAAAAAAAATTTAAAATTTTTTATTTTACATTTTTTATTTTACAAAGATAGAAAATAGTAAAGATAATTATTTGTCGACTACGCGCTTCTTGTGCCCGTGGTATTGAAGACGCCCAACTTCTGCTCCTTAGTTTAACGCGCCACCATTTTCCATTTTTTCCTGGGTTTTCTAGAACTGAAATTTCTGTCGTTCATTGTCTGGCTCGGGAAGGCCAAACGCTGGAAGAGACTTTTGGATCGTTTGAATCGAGCGTATATGTATAGCTATTAGCCTATTACCGGATTGAAATAAACTATATTGCTTTTCGTCTTCGTTGCTAGGGTTTTTACCCTCTTCTTTCGTCATTTTGCGGAAATTTGGGATTTTTCTGACCTTTGTTGTTTATTATTCGAAGTAGGTGTTGCTACTAAAATGGCTACAAGTTTTGATCGCTGGGAAATAGATCCGTTTTTCTCGGCGGCGGAGGAAGTTCAAGAATCTGCAGACAGGTATTTTGAAATTCCCGTGCTTTGATCGGTTACTTAACGCGTCATGTGATTAGAATGTTTGGTTTTTTAGGAAGTTTGAAATTTTCATTGTTCGTCGTTGCTAACAAAAAGAAAAGAGAACCGACGATTTGATGTTGTTATGTCTTTTCCCTTCTGAATAGTACAATATCGAACTGTATGAGTTTTTTTTTTTTATTTCCATTGGAGTTGAAGTTACTATTGGAAACTTTTTTTTTGAAGAATGGAATCTGCATATAGAACATGGATACATGCCATGAAAGATTCTTGCAGTTTATGGAACCGTGATGAGCTTCAAAGGGATTTGCGAACTGCGCTTGGCACTACCAAATGGCAGGTCATCTCCCTAATTAACTTTAATTGACGTACTGGATCCAGTAGATTTCAATGTGTTCCTAACTCTTCTGCATGGACAATGCAGTTAGAGGAATTCGAACGGGCTGTTAAATCAAGCAATATTAAAATCTCGAGTGAAGAAGCGAGGGACAGACACCGTGAATTTGTTATCGCAATTGAGGATCAGATTATGAAAATTGAAACTATATTACACGAATCTCCAATGCCAGAAGGAAGGATGCCACTACCTTGGGCGCATTTGGATGAAGGTGAAAGGGAAGAACTGGCATTGTTTCTTTCAGGATCCTCACCATCTAGAGATACCACTGGCCTCATAACTTTTGACCTAGAAAATGCAAATCCTCATGTTCTAGAGCAAAAACCAGTGTTAGATTGTTCAAAAGTTTCACAAAGTTCTGCTGAGCGTGATGATTCTACTGTAACCCTGGAAGAAAAGTTGCATGGGCACAGAAGAGCTGCTAGTGCCAGTGCTGATATTGGAGCCTGGAAGATTGCAATTTCTGATGGTGATTATAAGCAAAGCTCATTTAATGTAGAGGCCCAGCAACACGTGAGGAAGATACCTAGTTTTTCTGGCTTTCTTAGTTCTGTTCAATCTGCAACAAATCTGAAGTTATCAAAGAATGGTTTTAGGAAGTTGAAGGGGACGAATGTGCATCAGGAATCTGATTCTGCATTGTTGCAATCCACTCAGTTGACTAGGGTATGTATTTGATCCATTATTTCGAACAAAAAAGATAGTTTAATTTGGTATTTATTTGGAATTGCACGTCATATGTTGGGATTTGCGTCATTAATAATATGTTTTTTTTTTCATTTATTGTAAAGGGTGTGAACGCGTGCTATGAAAAAAGTAAGAGTTGCCTGGATAGTTGTGATGATTATTATGATAAGCAACTCTATGGGTGGTACGGAGCTATCCAGAGGCAGCTTCAGAGGTCTCAGTATCAAATGCAGTATAGTCGCTCCATTCAATTGATGTTTTGGATGGTTCTCCTTCTCTTGATTGGTAAGCTTCCCAACACTATAGTAGATTTAGTTGTTGTTTATTTACAAATTCGTGGTTAAACTTATGCTTTCTTATCAGCTTGCATATGCTGTTTATCCATGAATGAGCATTTCTGAGTGTGAATGTGATTACATTCGTGATTTGTAAAGATCCGCTTGATTAGATGCTAGCCTTGCAAACTTGTCAATATACATATGGAAATGTAGGCAACTGACGTCTACTCTACTATATTTTAGGATAGCAAGGCACTGCATATCAAGCCAGAATTTGGTTACACCATAATTATCTAGCGTGGCTGGATCGTGATCTCTAGTTGAAAAAATGTTGTCAGCCTAATTTTTCATGCTCGATAAACTTTGGTGTGGGCCTAGTAATGACTAATGCAATTTGTTTCTCTCTGCAGGTTTTGTGGCAGTGCGGTGGGTCTGAGAAGCCATTCTCCCCCTTCAAATTGCAAGATTCGAAGAAGATGGATGTCGTAGATCATCGTGAAGTGATCATTGATTCATATTGCCCCTTGGACACAGAGATACGCAGGTGGTGTATTTTTGTATCCTCATCCAAAGTTTTCGATTGCCGGATTGCCGGTTTGTTAGCTATAATGTTTAGTTTCACGGTGAATCAGTAGCCTTAGTGAACCTTTTTATTATTACTATCGGGCCAATGAAGAAAGTGATTCTTTTGTATTTAGACAAATAATACCGGCTTTGTAGGCCTTGATCTCTTATTTGTATATTGAGCGGCACTGTTTTGTACAACATCAGCTGGCATTTATTTGCAGAACAGTTTGAAAGATTGAAGTGAAATATAGTACTCTTCAATGCACATTCTTGTTTTGAATCACCGTCTATGTTCAACAGGTTATATGGAGAGATCCCAATTATCCCGTTATGAGGTCGTGAGAGAGTAATAGCCAAAATTTGAGTAACCATGAGCGTGAGCGCCATCGATGCAGAGAGAAACACAGGAGGGAGTGCTTTTTTTGTCAAGTCTTTGAAGATTTTTTTATTTTTGTGGGTTCGGAACTATGTTTGAAGAAAGATCTAAAAGTTCATCCAATGATCCTCAAGAAAAGATGGATTTCAATTTCTTTTTTAAGTCCTTGCCACAAGAGTTTAATCAAATGGAGATGAGGTTTGATAAGGTGAAAGAGATGGTCAATTCCAAGTTGAAAAAGATAAAATTAGATGCCATCAAATTTATTGATTATGCTTTTATTTGGTGGGATCAACTTGTTTTAAGCAAGTTACGGAGAAAGACCCGTTGATTCTCGAGAGAATTCGAAGGTTCTGATGAGAAAAAGATTTGCATTTTTCTATCACTAATGTAAAAATTGCTATTTTTATAGTATTAATAATTTTTGAATAAATTTATCACGTTGTAAATAGTTTGTGGCCACGTGGGATTTTCGATAAATTAGTCAAGTCGGGTAATTAGGATTTTACCCTGATAAATATTTAAATCAACGTTCAAAGTTGTGAAATAGATGAATTTTTCTTTGATATAAAATAAATTAAATGAAAATTAAGTATTTTAGAATAAGTTTTGAAAACTCTATTCCCTCAGTATCTCATGTGGCCACCAAAGGGAAGAGAGTGAGAGGGAAAAAGGGTAATTGTGTTTTGTGCAAGTCGCTAGAATTCAAGACCTCAATCACATACGTGGGTTTACGTGCAATATTATTTGTGAGGGGACTTCGAAAGTTAATTTCTCTTTGCCATTTTGAGGTTCAAAGTTTATGATTTTTAGGGATAATAGATTCGAGCTTGAAAACTCGAATTTGTGAGTTGTTTTTAGTCTATCTGACTAGATTTAAAATTTATTCAAGTTATTTAGTCGATTAGAGTTGAGAAACATCGAGAGAAGACGATTTTTGCGAGTTTTCGTCGTTGAAAATTACCCAAGTTTCGACCACTGTCGACGGTTGGTTGACACTTCAAACTCGCTGAAAACAGAGAAGTATCGAGTGTTAACTGCATGAAGGAAATGTCGACCGCGTGCATTTCATTTTTTAAAGGTGTCGACACTTTAGAAAAAAATGTAGACAACAAGTGTATTTTGGATTAAAAAACCTAGAGGTATGAAGTATTGACCATTAGGATAAATTGTCAACTGCGGCTAAATCTGAGTGTTCGAAGTGTTGAGTGGTGGGTCGACTCTCACCTATAAATGTCAACCATTTCCTCTTAAAGTGTCGACAGTATAGTTATAATTTTAGGAAACTTTTGTTGCCTCAGCGAAGTTTGTGGCTATTTATAGTATTCTAGATTAAGTTCTTAATTCCCGTTTAGCACTCATCCTTGTGTTTTCCCATAGTTTTAAGAGGAATAATCATAACTTTGGTTTCGTGATAGGTTCCAACGACTTTGAGGACTTCATGCTAGTTGCTAAAGTTGCGCCTCCAACTGAAAGAATAAACACTAAACGTAAATGTAGGAGTTTTATATTAATTGTTTTGCATTGCATCATTATTTTCTAAAATCTTATTTTGGTGAGTTGTCACTATAGAAAACTTGGCGGGACCTAGTTGCCAACAGGTTAGTATTTTTACGTGTATGTATTTACGATTTACACATTTACCCATTGATGCATGGTTTTTCTTATATTGTTGTGAGATATGTTTGGAAGATCAATCCTCTTGGTACTTTGGATGGTTTCGGTGTCAGAGTATCATGAAGATATCCCAATACACCTTCTGTTGCGTGAATGTTGTCTTTTTTGCATGTTACAAAATGAGTAATATGGCGGTAATGACGCGCTCCTTGAGTTTCAAATCCCTTAACTTGATCATGGTGTTTGTTAATTATTGTTTGTATGGTTGCTTCTTAGATGATCATTGTTAACTGACGACCCGAGTAATGGGGTTGGATCTTCGGATTGTACGTTGCTTATTTTTCTTTCTGGTTCATGAGGTGTTGCTAGATTTTGGTCACCGCCTTTTTATGTTTATGTGTCGAAAGAGTCCTTGAATGATAATCTTTTTTTCATTGAAGTGATTTTTATATGATAAGTACAATGAATGCATATATTCGTAAAGTTGTCTATCTATACGATGATATTTTACTTAATGCATCATCGGTGACTTATGGAGATTATTTCCTTAAAATAATGAAAATACGTTTTCAATGGAATGATATTTTGAAAACTTTTTTTATTATCTCATCATGTTTTGAAGTGAAAATAAAAAAAGTTTTACATACATTTAGTATAACATTTCTATTGAGTTAGTTACTCACCTCTAACGACCTCCTTCCTTTTCAAGAAAGAACACGAGTAGTGAGCAGTTGAAGCTCATAGACAGTTACCATATCTTTATTGAGTGTTTAGTTGATTTCCTGACAAGGACGTATCTTACATTTGAGTTTGTATAAAATTAACTGTTTGGATTTTAATATTTAAACCATATTGAAATGATATTTAATTATAACACTATTATGTCTGTGATCACTGTGTGGATCTTTGAATTTTCATTATGTCTAAGTATTCCGCTGCGAACCAAGCTTTGAGCTGGGCAATCGGGTCCTCTCTGAAAATCGAGTCATCCGACCCAACGTTCTATTAGATCTGCCTCAGGGTCATGACAATTATCGTGACTATTAGTAACAGTTGCAAGATCTTACTCGAAGAATGTAGGAGTGTGAATAATTACCGTAAAGAGTTGAAGCTTTGCATGAAAATGGCGAATGTTAAAGAGGATTCTAAGGTCACCATGAAACGATTTTTACAAGGTTTAAATTCTGAGATAGCTAATGTTGTGAATACTCAACATTATATGAAGTTAGGCGATATGGTGCACATGGTAATCAAGGTTGAAAGACAATTCATAGGTGTCAACATCATATATGGGGAGAATTTATGTTCTTCATCTACATGAAAATTAGGTTTGGAGACAAACAAGCTTGAGCTGATACCAAACGATTTTAGGGATCTTTATAAATCATGCGTGAAGAAGAAACCAATAACCATTGTACAATTGAGTTCAAGAGAGATGTAATATGATCATAATTAAATTAAACAAGAGGCTGATCCACAAAAAGAAGATGAGTTGAAAGAAGAGAGTAAAACGACACCTTAAGAAAGAGAAAAAAAGGATAATTCAAAAACAAAAGATGAGTTAAGACGAGAACTTGATGATCTTGAAAGAAAGTTCAGTCTAGAGGAAAAAATTATACTAAAAAAGAAAATTTGGATGATGGTGTAAGAAAATAGAGGAAATTGGAGTGTTTCCTCACAAAAGAGATTGATTTTAGCATTGATAACCTTAACATTTCTTTGCCTAGTCCTTTATGTTATCTTTTGCGAGAATATGAAGATGTTTATGATAAATTTTTCTATCAAAGAGGAATTGAAGAATGTTACATCAGTGGAGCATTAATTTCAAGTGATGAAAGAAATATCAAAGAAACAAAAGAACATCAAAAGAATATTGAAGAGTTTGTGAAGAAGGGATATCCAAGAGAAGGAATTTCTTCCATGGTTTTGTATTGTCTTATTAATATGAAGGACGAGTTATAGCAAAAGTGCATTGAATTTCTCGGTGTAGATAAAATTATCAAACAATGAGCAAATGCTTATTTACTGGTTGTATTTGGCCCTAGAAATCGAGTTTGGATGCATATGCATAAAAAGAGGTTTGCATTTCAAAGATGTACTAAGTCACGACGAAGAATAGTTGAAGCATTCTAAGTGATTGAGCATATCAATAACAATACCATAAGTTAGGTCATCTAGCCGTAAGATTTGAAGACAAATCCTCTTCAAGATAGAGAAAGAGAGAATGATGTGAATAAAAGAACTGTTACGAAGCATTCATTATTCATTCTATATGGGCCAATTATCAGGGTAAAAGTTAAACTATGCAAATAATTACTTATTGGATTAATACAACAATCTTAGCCTAATTGTAATACTATAGACTCTGAAATCAATTCAGAAAGAGACAATGACTCAGTCAATGTCATAAAGCAATTGAATGAGCTTATTAGAGGCTTTGGGTAAGGTGTGTCCGAAAATATATTTATGGTAAGTTTTCTAAATCAAATTTTTGGGAACTTTTCAAATTGATTTATGGTAAGTTTCCAAAATTATTTAAGGTAACTTTTTCCAAAACACTTCATTATATTATTTCATTTTCTTTATGTACGACATTAGTAGCCATCTATATCAGTTATTTTCTTGTGCAAGGCATAAAAAACCAACTAGTTAGTTTCATTGTCATTGAAAAACATCTAAGGTCTTAATTTGTCATAGATTTGCTTTTCTTATTGTTTAGGATGCATTTAGGAAATTTCAAGCGTCTTTTGTAGCCTATAAATAGTAAACATATTTGAGAAAATGTTTATTATTATTATTATTATCGGGAGAGTTTTTCTTTTGTTTTTAAAGAACTCTGTGAATTCATCAATAGTTTTTTGTTGCATCTATTCCAGACTTCCAGACTTATCTCTCACAATATTATCTTCTTTCTTGAGTGTAATATCTACAATATACCTTTGGTTCTTATCTTTTTATAGATAACGGGTTAGAGTTTTCTATCTTCCATCACTAACATATTTTTAATTCTTGTCTCTTCATAGATAAAATGTCAAAGTCTACTCTTTTCGTTGGTTTTCGGAACTGATTATAATTATTTGAGTTTTCAGGCTCGAATCCGAACTAATAATAAATCGTAAACTTTGAATACAAAAACATAGAGATAAAACATACTAAGTTTACATGACGTAATGTTAACAAATCAAAATCATTCGAGTCGACATAAAACATCTTGACTACGAGAAATACAAAAAGTTTCCTCGGAATAATTTATATATAAAAATACTAAGTTTTACAGTAGTCCGAGAAGCCCTGTGAAAATGATGAAACCAAATAGAATAATAACACTCAAATTGTTTTGGATTCAAATGAGGGGGGATATTAAAAGTTATGTGAAGAAATGTATGATCTGTCAAAGAAGTAAGTATGAGACCTTGACCTAGCTTGATTGCTACAACCGTCGCCTATTCGCAATGATATTCCAAAGGATTCCATTAAAAAAATCCCCAACTCAAATGAGTGGTCCATTATGGCAGTGGTTGACACGTTGAATTCAACCAAGCTTGGTTTCAGCTGTTGATAGTGGGATGTCATTTTGGACTGGTTGAAATCCCATTTGTGTAGAGGTCAAGCTTTGATGGCCAAATCACTAACAAGAAAAGAAGGGACGTTGCTTTAGGAGGAAAAGAGTAAGGGAAGAAAGAGAGATTAGAGGTTTTTGTGTAGAGTGTGGAGAGAGAGACTCTCCAATAATCCATCTTTATGTGAGAAGGGTGGTAGATGGCTATATTGTGCTGTGATTCTTTTGAAGCGCTCACCGTCGGGGACGGGAGGTTCATGAGGTTGTATTTTCCCCAAGAATTCAAACGGCCTGAAGTTGCATTTGGTTCTTGTCGAGAGGCAAACATGACATGGATTAGGCGCGTTCGGGTATTATGGCTGGCAGCGTGTTGCATAGCATTGTTGAATTTATTGGTCTTGGATATTAGGAGACAGCTGAATAGGACTAAAACTGCAGGTCGATCCTGGTTCGGACTAAAACCACATACGGTTTTTACTCTAGAATTACAGATCTTAGTTCGGTTCATGGCATTGGGTACCAAAAATGCATCATATGATTCGCTACTTCGCAGTTCAATTTGGCTCAAAATCCGTGAGGGCTACACGGAAGATGCGAGGGGTTGTTGCTTTACATCCAAATCAAGGGATAAAAACTGCATAAGTAGAGTTTGAGTGACAAATTCACGCACAACTACACAACGACTGGTGCTTGATAGTATGTATAGAACCATAAATTACCCATGATAGAGAGCTGAGAGAAGGTTAAGCATGGGGCGGCGGGGCCGGCACTTGGCCTCAAGCGGGTGAGCTTTAGGCATTGTCAACCCCATCCCCTCGCTCATCTCCACCATCCCATCGCCGCACCTCTCCCACTCGAAGCACTGAATCAGCGCTCCCAACGCCACCATCACTATCTTCATCCCTAAACTCTCCCCCGGACAGCCCCTCCTTCCTGCTCCGAATGGCAACAGCTCAAACCCTTTCATCTTTTCATCTTCCCAACTCTTGAATCTCTCTGGCTTGAACTCCGATGCTTCTTCCCACAATTCTGGATCGTTGTGCATGGCCCACGCGTTCACCAATAGCATTGTCCCACCTGGGATGTGGTATCCGCCTATGGTACAGTCGTGTGATGATTCGTGAGGGACGAGTAATGGTCCTACTGGGTACATTCGAAGCGTCTCCTTTATAATCCCTTGAAGATATGGAAGCTTGGGAAGATCAGATTCTTCAATTAGCCTGCTTTCTCCGACTTGATCGTCCAATTCAGCCTGAGCTTTAACAATGGCTTCTGGATTGTTAAGCAGTAAAGACAGGGCCCACTCCATTGTTCCTGCTGTTGTGTCTGTCCCTGCGGATAACATCACCTTTTTTTTTTGCAGAAGACGCCATTAATAACAGTAAATGTTGAAGATTTAAGGATTCAATAGAGAGAGAGAGAGAGAGAGAGAGAGAGAGAGAGAGAGAGAGAGAGAGAAGAAGAAGAAGAAGAAGAAGAAGAAGAAGAAGAAGAAGAAGAAGAAGAAGAAGAAGAACTTTTACTTGCATCAAGCCTCTGATGAGGGTATCTGAGTAGTATTCTGGATCAGTTTGTTGTAATCTCAGCAGAACTTGCATCATCGTTTTGCATTTTTCTTCCGGGGGAGAAGAATCTTTCATGGCCGTCCTTCTCTGTTCTTCGATCAAATTCTGCATGAACCTTTCTCGCTTCGACTGTAAATTCACCAGCCTTTTCTCCATCCTATTCGGGCCGATCCACTTCAGAAACGGCAGAAAATCCACCATGTTAGTAACCCCACTGACCTGAAATGTTTCCGATACAATTTCCTTAAACTCTCTCGCTTTCTCCATCTCCTCCACATCCTCCCCGTAATACCTCTTCCCGGCGATCGTTCTCATCATCAGATTGAGGGTCAGCTGAAAAAACATCGATTTCATCTCCACCATGTGAAACCCGTCTCTCTCCGACCCAGCTTGATAAATTTGTCCAATCAGTGACTTTACCTCGTCGGCGCGTATGTCGCTGAACATCTGTATACGATTGGCGGACAGTAGTTCGACCATCGCTATGCGTCTTAGGTTGCGCCAATGATGGCCGTAAGAGGCCCAGACAAGAGAGGTGTAATCACTGCCCAGGTGTTTTCCGGCAGAGAGACGAGGGCGGTTTGCGAAGGTTACGTCGTTTTTGGAGAAGCATTCTTCTGCAGCAGAGGGCGAGGAAATAACGAGGACCGGCCTAGAACCGAACCAGAGGTAAAGAATAGGGCCGTGTTGGCCGGAAATCTTGGCCAGCGTCCGGTGAAGGGGTTTTTTGAGGAGGTGGAGATGCCCCAAAAGTGGAAGACGGAGGGCAGGGCTGGGCGGAAGGTTCTTGTTGACTCGAAACAAAAGCTTAGAGAGAAAATGAAACAGCAGAAACAGAGCAAATAAGTAGTAGATCAGAGCAGCCATTGAAGGAGCTCACTGAATCAAATCCAGAGATCAGAAAAATTGGAAGGATCGATGGTTTCAAGAACCTATGAGAAAGTGTTGAGGATCCGACCGCAGAGATAACCCAAATGGACGGGTGTAAAGGAGATTGGCTTGTAGGAGAGATGTTTTCTTGCTGTCCTTGTCCATGGACCTATTAGAATTATCACTCTCAAAGACTAAAATTTTACTTTTATTAAATATGTTATTTTAATAAATATTAATGAATAATTATCGATTTTAACAATATATTATATACTGTATTTTAGTTAGCTTCTGTGTTGGTAAATCAAACCATATACTTTAATTCTGTTATCCGTTTTGATCTTGTATCAACAATTTTATTAAATTATCATTTAAAAAATTATCAAACGATATAGAATTCACTTGAAATTTTTACTACACGTTCATTACATAATGAAAAGATAATTTGAAAGTTTTCGTGATATTTTTAATACATTTACAATTTATTGTAATTTTATTTTAGTAATTTATAAAAATATTATAATAAATCATACAAGTTTTAGAAAATCAAAAAAATTTTTTTATTACCTACTTATGATGGGGTGAACATATGAAATTTTTTTCAAATAAATCCAATATCTTTATTATTTTTTTAAAATTAATCTCAGTTTTTTCTTTATTTTATAAATTAATTTTTAAACAAATATCAAAAGATATTAGATTTATTTGAAAATATTTTTTACATGTTCGCCACATCATGAGTAGAAAAATAAAAACTTTTCGTGATTTTCTAAAACTTGTATGATTTATTATAATATTTTTATAAATTACAAAAATAAAATTACAATAAATTTTACATGTGTTAAAAAATCACAAAAATTTTTAAATTATTTTCTCATTATGTAGTGAATATGTGGTAAAAATTTCAAGTGAATACAATATCGTTTGTTAATTTTTTAAATGCGCATTTAACGAAATTATTGATGGAATGTCAAAATTAATAACAGAATTAAAATATAAGATTTTATTTGCCAGATATTTTAGTACACGAGGCTAATTAAAATAAATTGTATATTACAAAATTAAAATCGATAATTACCTAATATTTATTAGGATTTATTTTTAAAAAAAACCCCTAAAATTTGAGTTTCTTAAAAAAAAAAAACCTTAAAGTTTACTTTAGGGTTTGACATATGGGGGGCGGAGTGATATTTCCATGCTTCCCGAGACTGCCTTTTTTTTTTTCACTACCCGAGGGAGTAGATTTCCTACGGGAAATTCACCACAATGCCAACATTGGGCCCTTCCCGAAGCCACGATCAAACGAATTGAATGTCAGAGGTCGGGTTCTCCACAATCTGCTAGCCCACACCCTTCTCCCACGAGATGGATATCGAAATCATGTGAGCTGCATGGACCCCTATGTCATGGAAAAGTTATGCAACGGAAAGCTTTTCGACCTTAGTTTCTTGATTTTAAGTCACATGCGTGAAGCTGGACGACCACCCAAGACAAATCTTCCATTTGGGGCACTGATTATGAAGATCATCGGGTGAGCTAGGATTCAGCTACCGGTTGGAGAGCAGATAATACCTCATAAATCCACCGACGTATTTGACATGACCTAGTTGGCATGGATGGGCATTGTGGAAGCCACTAAGCACCTGGGTGTTGAAGAGAAATCAGGGGGCATCTATCTCTCAGGCAGTGCCGATGGATGAAACCACATCGCCGCCATTAGCCCCCCTAGAGGATGAGAGTAGTGGATGAGACACGAGACAATATCTGCAACGACTATATCAGATGCAACAGATGCAACAGACGCATCACCAACAGATGTATGAAATGTAACAGACACACCATCAGTATCTGCAACAATTGCTTGAGACACAGCAGAGCCAGCAACGTGATATCCAGCTATTCATACGAAGAGTCGATGAACTCACCATTAGATAGAGTGGAGTGATTGCTTCTCAGAGAGAGTTAACTCAGTCACAAAATTATCTCGATGAATCCTATAAAGAGATGCACGAGATGTTGCATACTTGGATGGAGAACAACGCCACTACCGACGAAGACGATGATGACCCTCCGACTTGTAAATTTAATGTTGTACTTTAATTTTGTATGTAATTTAAATTTTTGTGATTTTCTAACACTTGCACGATTTGTTGTAATTTAACATTAAAATAATTACTTAAAAATACAATAATTTTCTAACACTTGCACGATTTGTTGTAATTTAGATTATCTTCTAATGATTTGTTCTACTTATGGAACACTTTTCGTGATTTAATAACACTTGTATAATTTATTGTAAATTTAGTTAATTATTTTTAAAGTTAAAATTAATTTTTTTTTAAATAAAATTAGAGAAGACGGCTGTCTCACCCTATCCGATGTTCAAATTGCCTATTTCTTGATAAATAATAAACTTTAATAATTTAAAAAAAAACAATCATTTATAGTTTATTTTAAAAAAATCATAAATCAATTAAACTAACAATTACATAATTACAAACAAAAAAATAACTCGAGTCTCCGCCAACAAAAAAAAGTTAACAATTTCTACCATGGCTGCGTGTAGAAGATTCCTGCGTTCTGTGAAATGTGTTGAAGCTCATAAATGTGTCTTGTGAAGCAGTGCCTGAAGTTGATCCTCGGTTAGGACACGTGGGAGTATTATGTCCCTTCTGTAAATATATACGGCACCGCACAATGGAGTTCCTCTTACTAAGTCTCAAGTTTGACGGCTCATCAATATCTCGAACTCTTGTCTTCTTCGGCCTACCAGGTTGGCGCTTTCTTCTGGGCGGGAGGATTTCGTTCATACATTCTACGAGTAGCCACATTACTTGTCCGCTAATTGGGTGAATGTAGTGTGAGTACATTTGTAGATATGTTACCCTGTGATAGCATGCACGTAATTTTCTGGTGCTACTCTCATCCAGTACATGCAATGAATAGAATGTACATATGAGATTCCTGTCAGCTCCTACCTTGTACAGTTGCACACACCCAAATTCATGTCCACAATGAATTGTTCGTATCCATTGCTGACCTGAAATCGTCTAGCTCGCGCGCGTATTGCACTCCAATTTCTAGACGCGCTTATTAGCTTATAAAGCTTTTTTTCGTATCTGGGGACACAGGAGGTCGGTTGATTCAACCACCTTCTCAAATTTTTGCACGATGCGAGTCATCAAGCGCTTTCGGATCATCTCCAATATGACTAGGATTAGTTTGTCCCAGACCGACAAAAGAAGTGCGTTGAATGACTCGTACAAATTATTCAATCCCAGTTTGCACTTGGGAATCGAAGAGAATGCATGACTAGCCTAAAATTTAGGTTCTTCTGCTCGAAGTCATGCGTGAGCATCCGGATTAAGCTGGTATAATTTTCGCATCTTGTGCTCGAAATGACCCTCCGTGGGTGACCTGGCCGCACTCCACATTGCATCTCTGTATGCTCTGCCCTGGAATTGATTTTTAAAATTCGCGTACATATGCCGGAGACAGAAGCGGTATTTAGCATGTTCAAATTCTTCGCGAATAGCTCTTTGTAGCCCTTGATATTTGTACAAAAAATAGGGTAATTCAAACAATATTACTACGGCAACACCAAAAAATTTCACATAACACATAAAAATGCATTATACCTTTTGTCGATCTGAAATAGGTGTCCAATCGCGGCCCGATTTAGTGTTTAGATATCGTTTTAGTATTTGTAGAAACCATGTCCATGAGTTCGAACACTCAGATTCGACGTTAGCAACATCAACGAGATATATTCCATTCTTGCCATCAATATTGACAGCTGTGAGTAATTGCTCGGGACACGATCCTTTCAGATGACAACCATCTAAACAGATAACCGGTCTACCACACTGCAGCAAACCTTCCTTGCAAGCAGTCATGTATATATAAAATCTCTGGAATTGCAATGAATTAGGCTCCACTAGGTTACCATAAATTTTTACTGTGCTAGCCGAATTTGATTTAAATATCTCTGCTACGTAGGAGTACAGTTGCCCGTACTGTTTGTCGCACTTCCGTTCGTTTATGATTCGAGCTACGCTTCTTGTTCTTGTAGCAAGACTTGGTGAAATGTCAACAGTGAAGTCTTTCCTCACTGTCTCGATAATAGAATGAATCTCCCAGGTAGGGTGACTTTTGAATATGTCCAGGTAATGATTCGCCACCAATTTTGCTGAAGCGAACTATCCTCGAACAGCTGGGAGAGTCGATCAAACCTTTTATCTAAAACGTATGCTTGTTGTGCTTCTTTGAAGCATGCAGTCGCCACCCACATCCATTTGCACACTAAGCCGTGAGTCGCCTCGCTTCACTTTTAGAGAATTTTATAGCATACCCGTTTTTCATAGAATATTCGCGTATTTCTTCTTTAATTTGTTCTAGAGAACCATATTCTCTATCCAAAAAGAAGCCCATTGTAATTTGTTCTCTTACCAGTCTACTTTCCACCTACTCCTCATTCGAGCCGACCGGTGTCCGAATCTCATCATCTAGAGTATTGGAGGTTGAATACACGAGCATGTCTTCATTTTCCTCTGTGTGATCGAATGATCGTATGTCACCATATGCAGGTGTGTCATCCAAATACCAATCCATTTCGGCATCACCAATTGATTTTTCGTCTACATTATCTGATCTACTTGAACTGGAATTCATCGTCGTTCCTACTATTAAAAGAAATGATGATAAAATATACTAAAAAAAATCTTAAAAGTTTTTTTTTTCATAATGATTACCTTTGCAAAATAATGATTAAAATATCTTAAAATTGAGTTTTTATTTGAATGTATAAAGTAAATGTTAATTAAAAAAAAAAGAAAAATCATTCGTACCTGTCAGGTGCACGCAGAGAAATATCATCGGAGCAGTAAAATAGTCGTACGTAGTTGAGAGAAAAGTATTATAAATATTTAAATAAATAAATATAACATAAAATATTAGATTTTTTTAAAAAAAAATCCTAAAGTAATATTTAAATTCAACTACACAATATAATATATACCAAAGTATTAGTGTATTTTTAAAAAATAACCAAACTTTAGTTATCATCGGCAAAGTAATATTTAAATAAATAAATATAACATAAAATATTCATACTTTCAGAATTTTGCTATAAACTTTAAAATCAAAATAAAGTGCATAAATACTACGTCATAATAAATTTAATTCGGTTTGACAACTCGTACATGAATTTTTTTTTATGTTTAGAATTAATGATAAAAAAAACTCTTTGTACCTAGCACCTGGATGTAGAAAATTATCGGCGGGATAAGAAAAAAGAGAAAAAGAATTGAAGAGTTAGACGTGAAAAACCGAGAGGGTTGGATGTGAAGAAGAGAATGATTGGATATGAGAAGTGAGCAACCGGGTAGAGTTCTTAAATAGGGTGGACCAGTCGTACTCCGGGAGAAAAAAAACAAAATCCGTAACTTTTGTCACTGAACCGGCTGTACTCTTCTTTTATACCAAGCGAGGCCGACCAGTTCAATGGATCGGCCGTACTTTCTCTTAAAAATTTCAAAAAATATCGCGAGACTTCCAGTCGACCTAGGCTGGCCGTCCACTTCGGGAAGAATGGCCTACTCACCTCCCTTTTTGGTTGAAGTTGATTGTTTATCAAACATTAAGATTTTTTTTTTATGATAAATAGTAAATTTTAAGGTTTTTCAAAAAAAAAAAACCAATATTTAGGGTTTGTTTTGAAATTATTCCTATTTATTATTGAAGTGAATGAAATAAAAAAGAGCGCAGTAGCGCCAAGAATCATTTTTCAAAACCATTCCAAGGCGCTTTCAATCTGTCCCTACAAAATCCCGCTATACCGTCTCTTTCAATCCCGCCGGATTCGCCGGAAACCCTCTATCTTCTCTTGCTCACTCCTGACGCAGGCGAGGTGGGTCGGAGTTGGATTTCCTCTGAAAATGACGGGGCAAGATAATTGCACGCGTCTCACGCGGGCGGCGAAGAAGAGAGCTGCGGCTGACGAGAATGTCGGGAGTAGGAAAAGAGTGGTTCTGGGAGAGATTCAGAACCTGTCCAACGTTGTAGTTTCGGGCAACCCAATTCCTCAAAAGCAGAAATCTAAGTCGAAGACGAAGGTAAACATGCCACTGACAATGCCGTCTACCACAAAGAAGCCGACAACTACGTTGGTGAGAAGTGACAGTCCAGGATTGGAGAATACCCAAATTTGCCAAGCTTATGTCTTTGACATTTACGGGTACCTTCACAAGTTGGAGGTTGGTATCTGTAACCCTATTTTTCTTTTTTTTTTTTGGGGTGGGGGGAAGAGGGTGGGTCCTCATCTTTGACATTTTTGGGTAGATGGGAGCAATTGTAGTTGGGAAAGTAGATTTCATGGTTTCGAAAAAGAAATCCTCAAACTACTGCAAATGATTTCCATCATCTATAAATTTCGAAACATTCAGATTTCGTGGAAGTATTTAATGGTCGCATCCTTGTTTTTGACTAGTTTTTCTTTATAATTGGTGAGATACGTCTGACTCATGTTTTCACTGATCATAAATGTAAAATGACAATTTCAATTCGACATTTTGTTTATTACGGTGAAACATTCAGGAGAATCCAAAGAGAAGACCACTGCCTGATTATATTTCAAAGGTTCAGAAGGATATCAATGCTAATATGAGAGGAATTTTAGTGGATTGGTTAATTGAAGTTTCAGAGGAATACAAGCTCGTTTCGGACACTCTGTACCTCTCCATTTCCTACATTGATAGATTCCTATCTGTGAGCGAACTCAACAGGCAAAAACTTCAGTTGCTCGGTGTTTCTGCAATGCTGGTTGCCTCGTAAGGATTCAAACTCGAAATGGTATCTCAGCTTGAGAGAAATTGTAATCTGTTCTTATGAATTTTTGTCTTTTAAACAGAAAGTATGAAGAGATCACTCCACCCCACGTGGAAGACTTTTGCTACATCACAGATAATACCTACACCAAGGAAGAGGTCATCTTCTTTTTCTTTCGTTAATTGTTTAATTCTCTCCCAAAAATATGAAATTGTTCTACTGCTGGATTGGCTATCTGCTTGGTGTCAAGAAGTTTTATTGGTCATTCAGGTGGTAAAGATGGAGGCTGGTTTGCTCAAGGCTCTAAACTTTGAATTGGGAAATCCTACAATCAAGACATTTCTAAGGCATGATAATCCCTTAATGTCAATTGCATAGCTATTAATCTTTGGATGAATTTTTTGTTGATACTTTATTTATACAGGAGATTATCTCAAGTTGCTCAACTTAGTCATAGTGTGAGTTACATTTTTTGGAACAAAATTTCCTCAAGTTGGAAGCAAGTTTGAGTTTGTATCTTATTCTTTTGTGCTTCCCACAGAATCTTAATTTGGAGTTAGAATTTCTAGCCTACTACCTAGCGGAGCTAAGTCTTCTCGAATATAATTGTGTCAAATTTATGCCCTCGCTGGTTGCTGCATCGGCTATTTTTCTCGCAAGATTTATCATTCGGCCAAAGACCAATCCTTGGGTAATGATTCAATTCCTAGTGTATCCCATTTGAGAATTACTAATAGGGTTTAGTTTTGCAGAGTTTAAGTCTGAAAAAGTGTTCTGGATACAACCCCGTTGATCTAAAGGACTGTGTGCTTCTTATACACGACTTGTATCTCGGCCGAAGAGGAACTTCTTTGGTGGCGGCGAGAGAGAAATACAAGCAGCATAAGGTAAATTTCATGATCTTGATCTTTGATGTGAAGTTAGGATGGATTTATAGAGAGCTTTTTGAAACAGTTCAAGTGTGTGGCAATTATGGCTTCTCCTCCAGAGGTTCCAGTCGCATATTTTGGAGACTGAGACAAAGGATTAGAGGGTTAGGATTTTTGAATTAGGTTTTTGAAAATGACAATGCTGATGATGCTTCAGGAGGAAGAGCTTTGCTTCCAACTGTGAATATATCTCATATTTTCAAATGTGAAGGCATATTTATCATGATTAGTTTGCTAAGATTGACATAAATCAAAGTACATAAATTATTAGTGTATATATATTCAATATCTCTAGAGAATGAATGCTCAAATCATACATCAAAAGGTTCTTTGTACATAATGTTGATATTTTATGAGATACTATGGGTCACACTCAGAATTCAATAGGTCTTGCTAGTTCTATTGTGTGACGTGTGAATAAAAGGATGGTAACTGAGATTCTCAATTGAGTTGAAAATCTCAAAACTTCTAGAGGACAGTGTTTGATGAACATGGGAACAACATAAGCAAAGTGTTACGACACGTGAGAAGTTTAGGTATTATTATTCTATCATATGCATTGTATTATTCTACCATGCATTGATTCACAAATCACGACATAAATTATGTGCGAAACAATGCAAATTCATCGCACGCATCGATAATATTCATCAATGTGTCTGAGATAGTAGTTTAGACTTTTATCTAGGTGTCGATGACTATGAGTCTTGTACTTTTTTAGTATTTGAGTTAATTTTTGAGTTTTGTTAACGTAGCATTTTGTGGTTTCTTACTCGGGGAAGGTCGTGGATTCCAAACTCTAGAGTATTGTGTTTGCGAGATTGCTTCGGATAAAGTGTTTTTGTGTATGTGACGGATTTGGATTGAATTCTGTCATCAAGTATTGTCGGCTTAACGTTGTAAATAACAACAAATTCATTATTAAATGCATGGTTTTATTTTACAAATCATGCATGATGTGTGTAAATCACTGAGATTATGCTGAATTGAACCATAAGATAAGATAGTGAAGATGGTGTGATAAAATGGTATTATAATTTAGCCAATGCATTTGCATATTCGTATCATCTTCTTCTTGATCGGAGAATCTTTGTCACGGTCATGTGTTTTGAAAAGATCGATGATGATTGCATCGGTTTCAATGATCGACATGTGTAATTTCGAGTGTTAGATAAAAAAAATTACATTAAGTTTAATAGATTTGTAACTACGAGGAAATGTTAGGGTATAATTTGTTTGTACCAAAATGAGCAAAATAGCTTAATCTTGGATCTAACGAATACATAAAGTTACGTTTACTTTCTGAACATAACTGTTGACATGATAAATAATTAATGTAATCAATTATACTACGATTGGAAATCGATTTGCTTAAAACCAAAACAAAACAAAATCAAAAATCTTGCTTCAGTTTGATTTCGATTAACGGAATATCGATTTTGGAATTGAACTAAACCAAACTGAGATTTTAAAATTGGTTCTTAGTTCCTTCTTTCAAAAACCAAACTAGATCAAATTTATAATATTTATATAATTTTTAATTTTTATATTATAAATTATAGAATTAAACCGATCAAAACTGATCCAAACCGAGTTTAAACCAGACAAAATCGACCCAAATCGAGTTTAAACTACACAAAATGGAAACAAAAACAAGCAAAACCAAAAATATCAAATGGAAGCAAAAACGAGCAAAACCAAAAATATCAATTTGGTTTAGTTTCAAAAATCGAATCGATGAAATTGGTTTCAATTAGGGGTGGAACTAAATCGGACTAATTCCACACATTAACTATAAATAAGGGTTAAAAACAAATTAATCTGTCAACTATGAGTTTTTTTTAATTAAACCTCAAACTAAAAATTTTAACAACTAAACTTTTAAACTATGTAAAATGTAACAAGTCAAACACTGGCAGGGTACCACCCCCCGATCACCCTCCAAGCTCATATTGAAGACTAGATCGAGGGGTTGATACTTTTAGATTAGTTCCCCAATTTGTCCAGTACTTACATGCTACTGACAGATTTGATCGAGGAGTCAAGATGGGAGTTGGAGACCCCCTCTTTCACGTGCATCGCAAGTGATTGCAAGCTGGAGGTCACCACCAACAAAATGACCACTCGATATAAAAAAGAGAGATGAGAACGAGAGTCACCAACTAAGATCGGCCCCCCATATTGAAACTCGATGTTTGAGATCATGAGGCCGATATGGGGGGTGACCCCCCATTCTCATCCTCATTTTTCGATCGGGGGAAATATGTGGGGGTTTCTCGAAATTAATGCTGAGAACGGGGGTCACCACCACTATATGGGCGGCCGATCCATGATTCTATATAAAAAATCAACCCTCCATTATGACCCGCCACTGTCGAAAATTCCAATTACTCTTAACCCCCTCCGTGATTCCAGCCTAAAATCTGACCATTTTCGTGTTGATTTTTCCAATCATAATCGTTTTTTTTCATATTTCAGCCAAAACATCCTACAAAGTGTAGCCCTAAAACCTAAAAATCATCAATTCCCGAAAATCCCTAAAATTTCCTTAAATGGCTCCCAAAATAGTCTTTAAATGAAAGGCTGCTCCGTCATAAGGAATCTCAAAGGAGTTCGACAAACTGGGCACCGGTGTCACAAGGTGCTTTAGCTTAAGAGGGACCACCGCCACCTGGGTATGTCTCAATGGATTTCAGAAACCAAGAGTGTCAAGAGCGGTTTAAGCAGGATATGTCGACCTACTCTATTATTTATTCAAAGACTGTCAAATTCAGAGGTTGGTAGTCATTGCAGATCAAGAAATGTTGTTCAACAAAATCGCCCTACACATGGTATCTTGGTTAAGGGGCGACAACATGGAGCGTATTGTTCTCATGTTTTATAGGGGTGAGCAAAACCGAACCAGACCAAATAATCAAACCAAAATCGACCTAGTTGGTTTGATTGTGGTCGATTTTGAGCAAAAATTAAACAACATTCGGTTCTGCCCTTTGCAGAAATTAAACAGTACTCGGTTTTGATGACAAAAACCCTGGAAACTAACTTGGACCAATGACAGTAAGAATAACCCTAATAATATCGAGTTCTCTCAACTCTCGTCTCTCAAGTTTCATCTTCGCAGTCCGCAGTATTTCACCCTCGTCGTCGCTCAGTGCTCACCCTCAGTCTCTCGCCCTTGCTGTCGCTCACCCTTTATCGCACACTTCTTGTTTCTTCGATTACAAGTTAGCCACATTAGAAGTTTCATACGTTTTTGAACATGTTTTTGTGATAATTCGTTCTGGATTTTAGGGTAATCTCTTGGCTTAACCGAAAGAGTACCAACCCTCTATTTTAGGTGGCTTTTGCTTGCAGTACCGACCCTATATTTTGTGTTTTCTGTTTAACTGTAGCATGTATCATGTTTAATTGACATATTTTCTGTTTAGTTAATTAGGGTGTACCATGATCTTGATCTTCGTTCTGTTTATTGCATTGTTTTGTTTGTCTTAACCGATAGATTTTTCTAAGCAATTGTTGTGCATTCTGTTTAGTAATTAGGTTGTGTTAATTACATTTTAGCTATGTGTTTTTTTGTTCTGCTTAGGTAGCATGTTTCTTGTTAATTCAAAGCGTGAATTCTATCATTGATGTTTGCTATATTTTTAATGTTAAGTTTTTGGAGTTTCTGGAAAGAAACGTGACTTAAAATGAAAGTTCGAATCTCTTGTATTTTGATTTATTTTTTGTAAGATTATTAGATGTTTGTTAGATTGTTGGATTTAGCTACTTGGTTTGATAACTTGTTGTATTTTATATGATGGAAACAAAAACTATGAATGAAAATCAAAATGAATTGATTCCTCCTCTAACTATTTCTATTGTTAGTGTTCGAAGGGAAAGAGTAAAGAAATATGATGTTTGAAATTATTTTAATATAGTTAATGATGACAATGATAAAAATTCTAGAGTTAAATATAATTACTGTGGAAAAATATTTACATGTGATACACTGAAAAATGAGAACTCAATCTTGAAAAAACACATGTATTTGTGCAAAATTATTGGCAAATTTAAATGTGAAACAAAAGACTTTGAGCTTTCAGAATATGAACAATAAGAGATAGCAACTTTCATGTTTTAGTATTGCAACTTATCGAGAACTACTTGCGAAGATGGTAATTAATGAGGAATTGTCTTTGCAGTTTGTTGAAAAAGAGAGTTTTAGAGCACATTCCCAACATCTGCAACCAAAGTTTTCCATACCTTCTAGATTTACTGTTGCTCGCGATATTTTGAGTCTTTATAAAAAATAAAAGATGAAATTGAAAGAGTATTTTACAAGAACATCACAACAATTATGTTTGACTACAGATAGATGAACTTCTATTTAGAATTTAAATTACATGGTTTTAACTAGTCATTATATTGATAGTGATTGGACTATGCATAAGAAGATTTTTAAATTTTTGTTTGATTTCGAATCATAAAGTGAGATAATTGGTAGAGAATTAGAAAAATGTTTGTTTGAATGAGAAATTAAAAATGTGTTAACTTTCACAGTTGACAATGTTTCTTTGCAATTTCATATTTGATAAAAAAATGTTCAAAATTGGAATGATTTGGTGTTGAATGGAGAATACATGCATATGCGATGTTTTGTCTAAATATTGAACTTAATTGTATGTGATTGACTGAAATATCATCAAGAGGCTATTGCTAGGGTATGTAGAGCTATTAAGTATGTTTGATCTTCACTTGCAATGTTATAAAAATTTAAGAATTGTGTTAATAATGTTAAGATTGCATGCAAAAGTAATATTTTTCTTGATATATTTACGAGATGAAATTCTACATATTTGATATTAGCAAGTGTTAAAAAATTTAAAATTTTTTTTGATAAGTTAATGGAAACCGATAGTAATTATGTTGGTGATTTGAGTGAGGAAACATCTATTACTACAACAGATTTGGCAAATATTAGAGAACTTGTTATATTTAAAAAAAAAAAATTTATGATACGACTGTGACTCTTTCAGCCTCTTCACATGTGACATCAAATATTTATTTTAGCTAAGTATGCAATTTGAAATTAGTTATCAAGGAGTACGCTAAGTGTGACAATCCATCATTGAGGAACATGACTATTGGAATGCAAGAAAAATTTGACAAATACTAGGAAAATTGTGAGAATATTAATTTCTTTATTTACGTTGCAGTTGTCTTATATTCGAGACGTAAGATAGAGTTTTTATAACATTGTCTTACAATGTTGGTTGACAATAATAAAGTAACAAATTTAGTGAGTCACGTACGAACAATGATTAACAGATTATATCTTCAATACAAAGCAGATTTGGGAGTTTGAAATGTCACAGGATAATTGTAGAACTAGCTTTGCGACATCTTCGTCCACGTGACAAAGTACTAGTTTTGCCCACAACAAGCTACTTTAGAAATTTTGTAACTGTTATAGTGAGCGAGATGCTCTAAGCAAGAGCACGAAAGTTGATCAATATTTATTTGAAGAATTAGAAATTTTTTCAGACAATCAAGATATTTTGACATTGTAGAAATTAAATTAACTGAAATATCCAATATTAAGTAAAATTGTGAAAGATGTATTGGTTATTACTATTTTCACAGTTCTTTCGAAGTCAGCTTTCAGTAGTGGTGGACGTGTACTTGATTCTTTTTATAGTTCTTTATCACCAAAGATTGTTGAGGCGCTTATTTGTAGTTAAAGATGTTATTTGTAGTTAAAGATGAACTCGTGAGGAAATACATGATTTAGAAAACGATGAATTTGAAAAAGGCGTGTTTTAAAATTTTCTCCGTTCTTTTTAGTAATTGCTACATATTATATATTTACTTTGTAACTTATATTTTGCAGATTTTACATTAGCAGCTGAATATAGCGAACCAACTAAAATTAGTGAATAGTGAGAACTTTCTTTAGTATATATTTAATTATTATCTATTTTAATTTTTATTTAATTACATAGTGTCATTCTAGTATTAATTTTTTTTAGCTTTTTTGTTGTAGCTATGACTTAGATATTTTACAGCCAACTATTATAAATGAGACAAAAAAAATAGGAAGGAAAAGAACTGATACCAGAATTCTAGTCGGTTTTGAAAATTTTTATGCTTACTGATACAAAAATTTGAAAACCAAATTTTAGTAGTTCGGTCTTAGTCTCTCCAAAAATCGGACTGACCCGGACCACGATCACCCCTGATGTTTTATGTAAACTTGACCTCTACTAAGATGGTAGGATTGATGAAGACATACATCATTGGTATGGAGCTTCTCATAACTGCACAAACAATTAATGAAATGCTGGTGAAGGGCATGATGTGGATAGATACTACTACGCTTCTTGAGACTGCGACATTTTCAGATCGACCAAGGAACTAGAGTTCCTTAGGGAAATTCATTGCAATTTCAAAATTGTGGTGTTCGTGAAGTCAAAGTTAAAGGATTTGAACTTCAAAGCCCGAGTTATTCACAATTTGATAGCCCACATCATTCTACCGCGAGATAGATATATATATCTTTATGTCATGGAGAAATTGTACAACGTCAAGATGTTCGACTCAGACTTCGTGATTTTAGGTCACATGCATAAGATCAATCAGACGTGCAACAAGAACCTGCCTTACAGAACATTGATACAGAAGCTTGTCGAGGGAGCTCAGATTCAGCTACCGACTGGAGACCAACAGAGAGGACAAAGACCCATCGATGTATTTGATAGGCTCAATTTGCTGTGGATGGGTCTGGTGTAAGTCGACGAGACGTGGGTGTTCAAGGGAGATCAGGCCCAGTGACATCAACGGGTCTCGACCTCTGTAGATGTTCATATGGATGACGCCCCCGCTCAGCCATTGTCCCCCCAGATGGACAGTAGGTGGGACAGGATGATGCAAATGATAGAGTTCCTTGTAAGCAGAGTCGAGTATATCACATTCACACAGAGAGAACTGATGGGGTCCCAGAGAAAGCTGATGAAATCCCACAGAATTAATGGAGTCTCAGAGAGATTTGAGGTAAACCCTCGAAAATTGATGACGCCCCAATATTTGAAATAACTATAGAAAATGCATTATACTTTTTGTCGATTAGAAACAAATGTTCATCTGTATCTCGATTCAATCTGTAGGTCTTTTTTCAATAATTGCGAAAACCACGTCCATAAGTTCATATACTCTGATTCCACATTGGCAACAATAACGAGATATATTCTATTGTTGACATCAATGCTGACGGCTATCAGTAATTGGTAGGGATATGAGCCCTTTAGATGACATTAATCCAAACAGATAATAAGTCTACCAGACTACAGCAAATCTGCCTTGCAATCAACCATGCACATATATTCTTTCGAATACACACACCTCTTTATTAACTGAACCCACCAGGTAAGTCTGTAAGCCTCCTAATGTGCTACTTGGATTTGATTTACGAATTTCTTCTGCATATGACCTCAATAAGTTATTTTGTTCATCACCCTTTCCTTCATTAAATTTTCGAGTTTCGCTTCTTGATCTTCTAGCAAAATTTGATGTAATGTTGGCATTCAAATCTTTGGTCTCTGTCTTGATAATGTACGAAATTTTCCATGTAGGTTGACTTTTGAAACTGTCCAAATAATGATTTGTTACTCATTTCGTAGTACTGTATTGATTCTCAATTTTCCTTGAACTGGTGTGAGAATCAATGAAATTTTTTATTTGAAACGTAATTTCATTTTGCATCTTCGATACATGCAGTCGCCAATCACATCCATCATCATAGATTGTCGTCAGTCTCCGAGATTCACTTTTAATGAATTTAATCCCATAACAATTATTTAAAGCATATTCTTCTATTTCTTCTATAATTGTCTTTAAAAAATTATATTTTTTCTCAGATAAAATCCAATTGAAATTTTTTCCCTCACCAATATGCTTTCCACTTTATCATCCTTTGAGTCGACCGTTGTTCGAAACTCATCGTTTAGAATTGTTGACGTCGATTGCACCTTTATTTCTTTGTTACTTTGAAGGTAATCGAATGCTCGAATATCACCATATATGGACATGGAGTACGAATGTCAGTTTATATTGACATCACCAGTTGTTGTCTCGTATAAATTGATCAATCTACTTGAATCAGAATTCATCGACATCGCTAATATAGAGAAATTCGTCGCAGTAAGAAATAGTAGAGGTTTGGGGAAATCAACACGGTGAAGGTATGAAACGAGTCAGATTTGAGTTGGATTTGATGGGGTCGAGAGAAAATTGAGGTTTTCAACAACATGGGTGAGAACGAGGGTTGGTCCTTATATAGAGTCCTCTGGGGTGGTGACCCCCACCTCTCACCAATAATTTTAAAAATATGGAGCCGATTCGAGGTAATGACCCTCCATTCTCAACCATATTTTTGAGAATTTGAAGTTGATATAAGGTAGTGACCCCTCGATCCCGAGAGTAATGGAAAATGAAAAAACAGAAAACGGGAGGTCGATTCCTGAGTAGTGACCCCCCATTCTCAATCACATGCGTTGCACGTGGAATGGGGGGTCTCCACCCCCCACATCTACCCTCAATCAAATCTGTTCAATGTCATGTAAGCACTAGACAAATTGAGATGACGATCTAAAAAGATCGGCCCCTTGATCTCGACTTCAATATGAGATCGAGTGGTGGTGACCCTCTGCTAAAGTTTGATTTATTATATTTTGCATAATTTAAAATTTTAGTTGTTAAAATTTTTAGTTTGAAGATTAATTTAATAAGAAGACATAGGTGATGGTTTAATTTGAATTTAATCTTGTAAATAATTAATTTATTATATTTATTGTAATTTAATTACAAAAATTATAAATAGGCAATAAAATAATTTATAAGGAGGGCAATGTTATTCGATCGACCCGTATTTTCATTAGTTTGTCTCACCGTGCCCTTTACTGTGTTCGACACAGATCGGAGCTCCGACGAGACATGGAATCAGAGGCCGTAGTGGAGCAAGTCAATGAGCCAAGTAAGCCCGAGAAATCGCTCGGCACAGCATTTAGCATCTGGCCTCCGTCGCAGCGTACCCGAGATGCGGTCACCAACCGCCTTATCGAAACGCTTTCAACCTCCTCCGTCCTTTCTAAGCGCTACGGAACAATCCCTCGCGACGATGCCTCTGCCCTAGCTCGCGCCATCGAGGAGGAGGCTTTTGCTGCTGCTGGCGGATCCTCCACCGCGGAAGACGATGGAATTGAGATCCTTCAGGTCTACTCTAAGGAGATCAGCAAGCGAATGCTCGAGGCTGTCAAGTCTAGGGCATCTTCAGTTCCTTCGGCCGAAACAAATTCGCCTGTGGCCTCATCCATTCCTCCCGATGAAAACTCATCTTAGGGTTTTGGTCCTTTTGATTCCAATGAGGTTTCAGATTACAATTGCTTCGGTTGCCGCGATCTGCTCGTCCTGCTTTTAAATTCTGATGCCTGTGATCTTTATATTGTTTGTGGATGTGATGTCATCTATATTATTATAGTTTAGCTCTCTGTTTCATTAGTGCTATTGGATGTTAGGAGTGCCCCTATTTCCCTACTTTGTTGAATTTCTTCCTTTACCCTAAAACAGAATTCTACATTATCTTTGGTTCGAGAATTTTCACCATGCTTTCTTCTAATTATCTGATTAATCTTAGTCTGTGTCATTATGTGAAGTGTGGACGGGATTACCTGAAATCCTCGTGTATTCTTGAATAGACAAGTTAGTAATCTTAGCTAGAGTTATTCACATTGGTAGCTTGTTTATCAGCATCATTGCCTGTTGTCAATTATAGTGACTACCTAAAATTACATACTCACATGATAATATGTAATTTTAAGCTTAAGTTTCATAGAGTTTTCAAATTAATAATGATTGCATGATCCTAGCTCTAATTGAAGAAAAATGACTACCTAACTTTCTTGTACACCACATTTGAACTAGATTTACTACTGTTGTGCTTGTCAACGAGTCTTCTTCAAGCTAAAGGTAAGTAATTTTTACATCTTCTGCTGAAAGTAACTTGATTGTATCTAGTGGATCATAGATTAATGAAATGGTTTGAATGAACAATTGTTAGGGTCATAGTCAATAGTTGAACAGATTGTTACTTTTTGACATCCCCCATTAGTGGATTTTGCTACTATCATTCGTCATCTTGTTAATGGTCTGATGGCAAGTCTCTAGGAGTTTATTCGAAGGAAAACAATTTTGTGCCAATGAGCTGCTAGTAAAGTGATTTAATCAGCTTATAAGTTGTAACATTGATACCTATGTTAGTTTAAGGTTTCCTGAACTTCTGACTATATGTCGCCAACCTTAATGGTTTTGTTCAGGTAGTGAAGGTTTTCATCTGGGCAATATTCTTCTGTTAAAGTAAATGTTTCAAGTCTTTTTAGGTGCCCAAAGTTATTAGGTTCATCTCCCAAATGCTATTACTGCACAAGTCCTGTGATATCTGTTGAGGTTAGTGTACGCTGACTCACAGGTTGAAGACCTGAAAATTAGCAAATGTTTAGGGTTAATAATTCCCATTCTCCAGACTGCTTATTGCTGTCCAATCATTACTGAATTCTTCACTTCAGAAAATTTGTTTATGGTAGGTGAAAAGGCTATCCACGATCCTTCCCTCTTGCATTTACATTTTCTGATGCAGTTCATTTTTCTTTTTGTGGGTGCTGCACAGATTTAGGGTTTAGGATTATTTGACAGATGCTATTGATATATTCCTTTAATGCAGAATTGCTTATCCTGAAATCCAACGTCAGCAGTTCTTCACCTAATGAGAGATGTCACATGAATAACTCATTCTCATAACCAAAAGTCTTTTATAATTTAAGTTCAAATTAAATATATTTAAATTTCATTCTACTATATTCAATGCTTCACACCTAGACCACTTTTTCTTGGTTTTTGATCAAAGGTTTGACTCTATAACTTGAATTAGTAGTATTGCTAAGTTTCCTTTCTAATATTATCTTAGCGATAATTAATTGATACAGTTAATATTTTTTTTCAATTATTTTGCCGATTATTACATTCAAATTGACATGTTGAAGAATTTTAAAGAAATAGTCGAAATTTATTGATCGAAACTAAGCTAAAATGTGCGGGACATGAACAATATACAAGCTTCTACGGAAGCATAAAGCTAGTGACCGAGGCATTTCTTGCTCAGACCGCACACGACACCAACGTGGAAACTAAGGTGCTCGTACGGGAGACATTGTTTCATTTAAACCACCAGAGATGTTGATCGAAGCAGTAAATGGATGCGACCCTTTCTACCGGATCTGAGTGCTCTTACAGTCTCCACCTCAGAAGGTAGTCTAGAACACCATTATCAACGGCACAAAGCTCAAACACCGGTGCTTCATTTGGTGATGACGATGAAACCCGTCTATCGTCTTCTCCTTTAGACTATCTATCTAGTCGGAAGTGGTTGATCATTGATGCGAAAGACTTCATTGTCGGAACACATCATGACATAAATCGAGATATTAATAATAGAGATTACAGTATGAATACGTATATTAATGACAAATATTATGAAATAAATTGGAATGCCGGACATTTTGAAAGAATTTATAGTATTTATTTTAACAAAATTAATTTATTAAATATAATTGTATATTTTTTTTATTTCTTATTTAATAGAAAAGATCTTCGAAGAGGAAGACAATTGCTACATTGTATAATTGAAGTCCAAATTGTCACAATTTTTGATTTTATGATAATAAATGCGACAGTTCTAATACGTGGTCAACGCCTCTGAACGTCCTGCACTGTAAGCTTTTGGTCAAAGTGGAACATATTAACCTGAATTAGTATGAACCCGAAAAGTATTACAGGGAAGCACATTTTTCTAATATTTATTTATTTCTTTTTTGAATAATCAAATTAACGTGAAAAATATTAATTAATAATTTATTTAACTATTTACAATTCATTACATTAAGTGCACCGATCAATATTTATTACGTTAGTAAATAAAAATTAAAAAAATAAAAATAGAAAAAAAACAAAACATTACTCGTAATTGAAACATTTTATTATATCTTTGACAGTTTTTATCTTTGGGTCTCTTGGTCGGGATTTGAACTTGGTTTTTATTATAAGATTTTTACCATATTCTTCAATTTCTTTTGGATTACGTAATTATTCATCGGCTTCTCATGTTTCATCGTAAATAGCCATAAATGTTTTTGCATCGAACATAAAAAGTTTGCGACAATGCCCAAAAGCCTGCAGTGATAGTGTAGGGATCAAAACCATTTTCTTTATCGCGCAAACAAACTGTCCTCGTTATTTTCTATTATTAACATAGTGGTTTTCTCTTCTTTGCCCGTTATGTGAAACGATGACAGTTTCAAAGCGAAATTATTAGTTTTATCTAAAGGTTTATGGCGATCATGTAAGGGATCGAGCCACGTACTTTATTGTCCACACAAATTAATGAATTTTTCTCGTTTAGACGCGATGTTCTACCGACATAAATTTCGGTGTTTATTCTTCACTTTTCTCTTTTGCATTCACCCGATCGTGTTGTGACAATCGATAAAAACATTCGTATAAAACCCAAATTGGAAGACGATGAAGATTTATATTTAAAAAAGTAGTGACAACTAGTCGATTAAAATTGAGCTAAATGTGTGTAACATGAAAGGAAAAAAAAAAGCTTTCAAGGGGCGTAGAAAAGCTAGTGACCTGGGCCTTTCTTGCTCGGACCGGACGCCAACTTCAAAGCTAGGCTGCTATAACAAGATGTAGCTCGATTTAAACAACCGGAAATGTTAAACGGACCAGAAAACGGAGGCGGCCCTTGTGAGAAATCATCTTCTCCGACTGATCTTAGAGCCCTACACTCTCCGCCATGGAGCACGGTGGAAAACACCATTATCAACAGCACGAAACTCAGACATTGGCGCTTCATTTGATGATAACGATGAAACCCAGTCTCTCTTTTCCTTCTTCGGAAGTTGTTGTCCTCCTTTGATAGCATTACACTTGTGTATATATATACATGATCAAAGTAGCAGGTCGTTGAGGACGGTGGGCTTGGCTTTTCCCAAGTGGGTCCGATTTGACTTTTGCCTATCTTCTTCCTCACATTCCAATTGTCGGACGAATTGATGGGATGAGAACTTGGAACGTGGGTAGGACGGAGAATTGTAGTTTGATTCTTTCTTTCTTTTTTCAGTTGCAGTTGAAGATTGACTTTCATTCCGGAACGCAGAAAACGAAAATCAGGTTAAGCGCGACGCCGGAGAAAAAGATTGACGGGAATAAACACATGGCGGTTTGGTCGAGAATTTCAGACGATGTTCTCTCTGGTTTTCGTCGTTCAACGCTGCCATGTTCACATGCAGGGGACTGGAGGATATGAAAAACCATGAAACGAGGCGGCGTTGACAAATCTGAGGCGCCATTTTTGCTGGAAAGTGAGAGGGGGAGGGACGCTGTTTCTGCAGATAATCATTAATGGTTGGGAGGTATGCTCTTTGTCAATGGATGAATTCGAAGCATTCCACCTTTTTGTAGAAATGGACACTCTTCTTTGTCCATACCCATGAACGTTTAAGGTGTTTAAATTTGACGAAAAAAAATATGATTTGATTTGTGAGAAATGAGACCTTCATGGAAAGATTGGATCCCGGGAATTTTAGTGATTATAATGAATTTACACTACAAACACATAGACAATTCAAGTTCTTCACGAATCACGTCTTCTATTTTGACCAATTACATGTAGTGTGTGTGTATGTATAACATAATTATAAGTAGCTCGCACGGAGTAAATTACGCTGTTTGACGGTGTAGTTTGTGACTTGTTTCAAATTAATCGTCGTAATTTCAAACTTCTCTTTTAAGTCCTTGTAATTTTAAGTTCGATTATTAGACGGTTCATTTCAGGAAAAAAAAATATGGTGTTTATTTTATTCAAATTAGTATAGTTTTAATTTTATTTTTAATAGTTTTTCGGCTAATTTTATTCAATAAATTAAAGAATAGATATCGTGTGGGTGATGACCCATCATTGTGAGGGTTTGTTGAAATTCAATACCAAGTTACACGATCACAATCTCACATTCAAATGTTGTGGTCTTGAAGAACTCTTTTTATGTAGTATTTTATATTCAATTAGTTCAACGCATTTTGAATTCGAACCCAATAACAAAACTGTAAATGTCTTGATCCAAAACATACAATATTGTACTATTTGGTGGAACTTAGGATGCAACTGTTTGTTCTTATTGTACAATATTATCCCGTACAGTAAATTTGAAATATGTTTTTGGTCTTTATAATTTAGGGTTGGTTTTAATTTAGTCTTTATAGTCTTATTTGTGTCGTAAATATTCTCATAGTTTTAGTTGGTTTTTAAGTGGTCGTTCCATCCATTTTTGTCATAAGAACTTATTTCGTCCTTGTAATTTCGCTGGAAGGTTTAGATTTGGATGGAGCGGGATGTTCCCGAACTCAAAAGTTAATTTGTTTAAAAAATACCGGAAAATTCATTCGTACCTTGTCCGTCAACTAATATATCAAAAAACATGGAGAAATTGTCTTAAATTAAATTAGGCTATTTTCATCTCTCAAATCAATTATTAATTTTTAATTATTACAATAATTATAATACATCAATTAAAGTAACGTTATTATTTCTATATTAATTAATTCATAAATTATAATGAATTCTTTTAGTTTTTCATGAATATTAATAGGATAAAAAATAATTTACTTAAAATTTCATTTTTAATTTGATAAACGTTCATCTAGGAACTTTTCGTCAAAACTCGATGGATTGTCAAGTTTATGCTTCTCCTCTCGTTTTCTTTTATCTTCCCTCCTTGCTCGCTCGATTCCAGGCTCTTCTCACTGTTTCCTGCAACAAAATGAGATATCAATCTTATTTAAATAATATTTTACAATTATATTTAATTTATCGTTTTTAAATTTTCATTTTATTATTTGGTTTCCGTATTTTTACAATAAAATTGAACTTAATTAAAATTAAACTTAATTCATTTATGACACGTGTCAACGCCTCATTAGTTGAGAAATTTTTATCGCACCCATAGTAAAATTGCATCACCACAGGTTTATATGACCTGCTTCATGCTCTTCAATTCTAAACATCATATCATTTTTTTGACCTTGCAAAATTAAAAACATTTTCAAACCAAAATTATTGAGATCGAGGTCCGATCAACTGCCTGTTGAGTTATGGAGTCTAATTTAGGTCTGAGGGTATTTTGGTAATATTTACCCTGTTATTCTGTAACCTTAAATTGTCTATTATATAAAGACGTATTTAGGTTATTGGAGATAGAGAGAGTGTGAAGCAAAACTATTGTAACTCGTTCCTTTGTTCTTAGTGAAATCTGTCAGTAGCCAGTAGACGTAGCTCTCACAACGAGAGTGAACCACTATAAATCTCTCCGTGTTATTTTTCTTTTCGCTTTTCGATCGTTCGTTACAGGTGGATTAGAGCGTTTAATCCTAACAACTGGTATCAGAGTTTTAGATTGAAGTTGTTTCAAAAATCAGGGTTTGATTTTCTTGAAGGTTTCAAACGAATCAGGTTTGTAATTTTTAGTGTGAAAAATTACAATTTTTTGAAAAGAAAAGGAACTCTATTTTTTTTTTTGGTTGCTTGCCGTGGAAATTAAAAAAAAAAGGATTTTGCTTTTGGTTACTATTCTTGATAGCAAGAACAAAGATGTTCTCTTCTTCATTACGAAAAGGAACAAAAAAAAGTGGATTTTTTGTCTTATTCACTACGAAGAACAGAGAGAAGAAACAGATAGAAGTGCTCTGCCGCCGACACGAAAAAAAAAAGACCACCGTTCGATCTCCGTTATCATTCTCAGCGATTGCCGAACTGTTTTGCTATTCAGCCATCGCCGATCTGATTGTGTTTCTTTATTTTTCAGGGAGAAACAGAGACAAAAATATCTGTTTTTGTTTTGAATTATTCAGATTTGAGAAGTTGTTTGTGTGAAATTTTTTGAGGTTCAAATTTTGATATTGGGTGATTGAAAATATTTGGGCAAAGTTATCGATTCAGAAAATTTTGCAGGATTTACTCTAATTTTAAAAGGGTGCAATTTGGATATTCTATTCTGAAAATAATTTTAGAATACAAATTTGATTTTCAAATTTTTATTAAATATTTTGAATATCTATATTGTTGGGCGGATTTATTCAGAATATTTTTTGGGTAAAATTCTGTTCCTTGATAAAGATGACAGGCGACGATAGTACATGACACGGTATTGGAAAATTCGATGGGACAGATTTTGCGTTCTGGAGAATGCAAATTGAGGACTACTTGTACGGGAAAAAACTTCATTTTTCCCTGAGTGCGAAACCAGAAAAGATGGAAAACGGTGAATGGAATCTCCTTGACAGATAGGTTTTGTGAGTCGTTCGATTGACGCTAGCCAAAAGTGTTGCTCACAACGTAGCAAAGGAGAAAACCACCGCGAGCCTGATGAAGGCTCTGTCTGATATGTACGAGAAACCCTCTGCGAATAATAAAGTATTTCTTATGAAGAAGTTATTTAATTTGAAGATGATTGATGGTACTTCTGTTACAGCGCATCTGAATGAATTTAATACTATTGTGAATCAATTGCTATCTGTGAATATTGATTTTGGGGATGAGGTTCGTGCCCTAATTTTGCTGGCGTCTCTACCGAATAGTTGGGAGCCTATGAGGGTAGCAGTTAGTGACTCAGTCAGAAGCGCAAAATTGGTATTCACCAATGTGAGAGATCGTATTCTTGCAGAGGAGGTTCGTAAAATTGATTCTGGTGAAACATCAAAAGATTCAGCCATGAATGTTGAGAACAGAGGTAGAAATAATGAGAGAAATTCTAACCGGGGTAGGGGCAAATCAAAGTCAAAGAATGGAAGAGGTCAGTCTAAGTCCTGGCGAACACTTCAGTGCTGAAATTGTGGCAAGCAGGGTCACATGAAAAAGGATTGCAGAGCACCGAAAAAGAACGGAAATGACAAAAGTGATGGAGCAAATGCGGTAACAGAAAACATCACTGATGCATTACTTCTTTCCGTTGACAGTTCGATAGACTCATGGGTTTTGGACTCAGGAGCATCCTTTCACACCACCGCACACAAAGAATTAATGGAAAATTATGTGACTGGAAATTATGGCAAAGTCTACCTTGCAAATGGTGAGTCACTGGATATTGTGGGTATCGGGGACATCAAATTGAGGATGACAAATGAATCTGTTTGGAAGATAAGTAAAGTGAGACACGTGCCAGGTTGATGCGAAATCTGATTTCAGTTGGACAGCTTGATAGTGAAAGTCATCATGTCAGTTTCGGAAACAGTGATTGGAAGGTTACTAAAGGAGCAATGGTCGTCGCTCGAGTTCACAAAACAGGTACCTTATATATGACATCTACATGCAGAGACACAGTTGCTGTTGTTGATAACTCGAAGAACACAGAGTTGTGGCATTGCAGATTGGGCCACATGAGCGAGAAAGGAATGAAGCTTCTTGTCAAGAATGGTCAGATTCCGAACTTGAAGTCTGTCGAGCATCAGTTATGTGAAAGCTGCATTTTTGGAAAACAGAAACGTGTCAGTTTTCTAAAGGTTGGGAAGGAGCTGAAGAAGAAAAGACTGGAATTGGTACACACCAACGTGTGGGGATCTGCACCCGTTTCTTCTCTTGGTGGATCATACTAATACGTGACCTTCATAGATGATTCAACAAGAAAGGTATGAATTTACTTCATGAAAAATAAATCTGATGTGTTTAGTGTTTTCAGGAAGTGGAAGGCCTTGGTTGAGAATGAAACGAATCTGAAAGTAAAATGTTTGAGATCTGACAATGGAGGCGATTACATCGATGTAGATTTCAGAGAGTATTGTGTTGTGAATGAGATCAAGATGGAGAAAACTATTCCTCGAACACCTCAGGAGAATGAGGTAGCTGAAAGAATGAACAGAACACTGAATGAACGTGCAAGGAGCATGAGATTGCACGCTGGACTGCCTAAATGTTTTTGGGCAGATGCAGTCAACACCGCAGCCTACCTAATCAACAGAGGACCCTCCGTACCTCTAGATTTCAAACTTCCAGAAGAAACTTGGAGCGGTAAAAAGGTAAACTTTTCTTTTTTGAAAGTGTTTGGTTGCTTATCATATATACACATTGATGATTCTGATAGAAGCAAGCTTGATCTAAAATCTAAGAAATGTTTTCTTATTGGTTATGGTGACGCCAAGTTTGGTTATCATTTCTAGGATAATCAAAATCGGAAGATCATTCGCAGCAGGAACGTCATCTTCAACGAACAGATCCTTTACAAAAATGTTGTTGGCAAGACTTTCGACAGTGGGAGTTCTGTTTTGAAAGAGTCTACTGTGGTCAACTTGAAAGATTTTTCAGCTGATAATGCTCCGACTGTCAAAGAATATCAGAGTGTTATTGAAGAAGAAGTTGATGAAAATGTGACTCCAAAGGTAAATCCACAGACGTCGATTGCAGAACTGAGAAAATTATCTAGAATCAGCAAACCAGTTCATAGATGGTCTCCGTCTCTTAATTACATCCTACTGACCGACAAAGGAGAACCAAAATGTTATCAAGAAGCAGTACAGTCTGATGATTCGATTAAGTGGGAGGCAGCCATGAAAGATGAGATGGACTCGTTGAAGTTAAATAAAACTTGGAAATTAGTTGAGTTGCCGAAGAGTAAGAAAGCACTGCAAAACAAGTGGGTTTATCGGATTAAAGAAGAACATGATGGGAGCAAGCGGTACAAGGCTAGATTGGTTGTCAAAGGTTTCCAACAGAAGGAAGGTATTGACTATACCGAAATTTTCTCACCAGTGGTGAAGTTGACGACGATCAGAACTGTCCTAAGTTTAGTTGTGAAAGAAGACCTTTATCTTCAGCAGATGGACGTGAAAACTGCATTTCTTCACGGTGACTTAGACGAAGACATCTATATGAAACAGCCACAGGGCTTCGAGGTGAAAGGAAAGCAGGAGCTTGTGTGTAAGCTTCAGAAGAGCTTGTATGGCTTGAAACAGGCTCCAAGGCAATGGTACAGGAGGCTTGATAGCTTCATGAAGAGTAACAATTTTGTGAGATGTGAAGCTGATCACTGCTGTTACATCAAAATGTTTGATAATTCCTATATCATTCTGCTCCTTTACGTTGATGATATGTTGATTGCAGGAGCAAACTTGCATGAGATTGACAGGCTGAAGAGGAAGTTATCTGAGGAGTTTGCGATGAAGGATTTGGGTGCCGCAAAATAAATCCTTAGGATGAGGATCTTCAGGGATAAAGAAGTTCTCAAACTCTCACAAGAAGAGTACGTAAAGAAGGTTCTTAGCAGGTTCAAGATGCATGATGCTAAGCCAGTCACTACACCGTTGGCTAGTCATTTCAGACTATCCAAAAATCAGTCGCCTTCGACTGATGAAGAGAAAGACTACATGGCTACTGTTCCATATGCCTCTGCTGTTGGTAGTCTTATGTACGCGATGGTTTGCACACGACCAGATATTGCACATGCAGTGGGAGTTGTCAGTAAGTTTATGAGTAATCCAGGAAGAAAACATTGGGAAGTCGTAAAATGGATTTTGCGATATTTGAAAGGAAGTTCAGATTTCGCTTTATGTTTTCAAAAGTCAGACTTGAGTCTAGATGGATACGTTGATGCTGATAATAGTGGTGATATTGACAGCAGTAAAAGCAGAATTGGGTATGTCTACACCTTAGATGGCACCGCAATCAGTTGGGTCTCGAAACTTCAAGATGTAGTTGCTCTTTCTAGTTGTGAATCTGAGTATATTGCAGTGACAAAAGCCGCGAATGAGATGATGTGGTTGCAGCCTTTCTTACACGAGTTAGGTCAAAACTACGATGGGAGTGTATTGCATTGTGACAGCCAAAGTGCCATCCATTTGGCAAAGAACCCGGTTTATCATGGCAGGACAAAGCATATACAGGTGCGTTATCACTTCATCAGATATGCCTTAGAAAATGGAGTATTGGCACTTGAGAAGATACCAGGGAGTCGGAATCCAACTGGCATGTTAACGAAAGCTATGACGAGTGAGAAGCTGAAGTTGTGCGTAACTTCAGTCGGACTTCTTGGATGAGATACGAGAATGAAGCCGCTACAGATGAAGAGATGATGAGATTAGTCTCCAAGTGGGAGATTGTTGAGTTATGGAGCCTAATTTAGGTCTGAGGGTATTTTGGTAATATTTAACTTGTTATTCTGTAACCCTAAATTGTCTATTATATAAAGACGTATTTAGATTATTGGAGATAGAGAGAGTGTGAGGCAAAACTATTGTAACTCGTTCCTTTATTCTTAGTGAAATCTGTTAGTGGCCAGTGAACGTAGCTCTCACAACGAGAGTGAACCACTATAAATCTCTCCGTGTTATTTTTCTTTTCGCTTTTCAATCGTTTGTTACAGGTGGATTAGAGCGTTTAATCCTAACACCGCCGACTTTTCTCATTCTCTCTTTCATTCTTGGTTCTCCTCTTCCCTTTCTAAATTATAAGGAGTGAGGAGTGAGTGCTGACTCAGCGGTCAGCACTTTGACCGTTGTAGGCTTGCAACATTTGATCTCCTACTCCTTTATAAATATATCTCATTTTTCATTTATTTTTTTATCAATTTTCTCTCAACTCTCTTTTACTTCTGTTTGCAAATTTTAGTGTTCATTGCTCAATTGATATCTTTTGTTTTTCTTTCCAATTTTCATATCATTTTTATGCATTCAACAAGGTATGTATTACAGTTTATTTATTTAATAAATTTACAAATTGTTGATAATATTAGTTTTATGATTTAATATTTTTTGTGTGATTTTTTATAAGTTTCGCATATATGAAGGTATTACAAACTCACACTACCAACAAATTATTGTTGATCAATTGAATTTTTGATATTATTTTCTTATTTAAAATTTACTTAAAAAATTCATTTAGATCAACGTAATTATAATATTGAGAAAATTAGTAAAATAAATCTTACATTTTCAATAGGGCAATTATCTGAACAAGCATTCACTTCATCAATTCAAAAAAAAAAAAAAAACAAAATATCTGAAGTATAGAAATATTTTGTAATAAAAGAAATTAAAATTGGTAGAAAAATAGAATATAGAACTCAATGCAACTATTGTATTAAAAATTATGCATATATTTCTGGTAGTTCAATTAGCATACTCGGTAGGCATTACAAAAAATGTCACTTAAACGAGCAAGTTGGAGAACCTACACAAACTTATTAAATGCTAGTGGTAGTGACACTTTTTTGTATTCACAAAATAAAATGAGAGAAGAAATAACAAAACTTGTAGCACAATGTGAGTTGCCTTTAGTTTTCACCGAAATTGATGAATTTGAAAAATTTATATATGAGAGTATGCTACTATTAATTTTAAACGTGTTCGTAGAAGTACAACTAGAAATGATATTTTTAAAATATTTAATAATATGAAAAATAAACTAATTTATTTTTTTCAAGTGCCCCTACAATGTCTATTTGTATCACCTTTGATTTATGCAGTGCATGTAATTTTATAGGATATATCGTTGTAATTTCGTATTTTATTGATAACTCTTGACAATTACATAAAAGAATTTTAGGATTTGTAATTGTGAATATCTTCATACTGATATAACTATTTATAAATATATTGTAACGATATTGCAAGAATATTCTATTCGAGATAAAATATTTAGCATAACACTTGATAATGATAGTGCTAACGATATTGTTATTTCTCATTTTAAAAATTATTTTCAATTAAATACTACTCACGATTCTCTTTTTCATATGAAATGTGTTTGTTATATTTTAAATTTAGTTGTTAAAGATAGTATAACATATATTTTGCCTCATATTGAATTAATTATATCCGCAATTTCTTATATAATTGAATCTAATTCGAGACAATAAGAATATAGAGATTTTTGTAAAGCTACCCAACTTAAACTACAAAAATTAAAAACCGATGTAGATAATAGGTGGTATTCTACTTATTTAATGTTGAAAAATACTAGGGCATATTGGCAAGTTATTTTTGCTTTTAGTAATGAGAAAACGCCAAGTATTAATTTTGATAAATCTAGTTGCGATGTAACTAATATATTTATTATTTTTTTAAAACTATTTTATGATGTTACAAATGAATGTTCGAGAATTTATTATCTTAATTCTCATCTTGTTCTCCCAATTTTTATATACTTAACGGGTAATTTTGCACAATATCGACAAATAGATGAATTTAGAGATATATTTAATAAAATAAAAACAAAATTTAAAAAATATTGGCTTGACATTTCTCTTATTTTTTATTATTAATGTATAATAGATCTTAGATATAAATTAAAAGGAATATGTCTCATGATTAATAAAATTTTTAATAATTTACATGCGACTTCTTTACTTTCTACAGATCAAATAAATAATGAAATTATTAGTTTATATTCTTCTTATGAATATAAATATGCTAATGTTAGTCGTTCACGTATTTCTTCACATGTTAGTTCAAGTAGAGGTGGTAGAAATATTGTATGTTCACAATTTGGTATTCATGATATTTGAAATGAATTAGATATAGATGTTTACTCTATTTCTATGCGAAATGAACTAGATATTTATTTTGACACTCGATATCAATTTTTCACGAAGAAAACTTTGATATTTTTGATTGGTAGAAAATATTTTCTACCATATATCATATTTTTTCTACAATGACACGTGATCTATTAATACCTCCGGTTTCTATTGTAGCATCGAAATCTACTTTTAGTGCAGGTGGACGTATGTACGAAGAACATTGAGTACGACTTGCACCTGATCTCGTGGAGGCACTTATTTGCATAAGAGAAACCAACAACGAGATGATAAAATAATTGAAGACTTTAAAAATTTGGATGTGAAAGATTAACATTGTAATTTAAATTTTGAAGTATTTTTTCAACTTGTAATTTTTTTGACATTTTTGACAATTAAATGAGTGCCAATCTAATTGGAATGTGTCTCATTTGTAGTCATGCAAATGTCAAATTTATAATGAATATTATATTTTTTTATATATTTGTTTTCTTCAGTTTTTTATAATTGAATGTCATTTTTGTATTAATTAAATATTTCTATTATTTACACGACTAAATATCTATCATATTTTATTATTACTATAATTAATATTTATTATAGTTTTAATAAATAAAAATTTAATGAAATATATAATATATTTATATAAAATAATTTTATTTATGTAAGTTCAGCTCGTAATTCGTGAGTCGACTTGGGTTGGAAATTTTTTTATCTCAGCTTGTTAGGCTCGGCTAGTTAAGTTCGGCAAACTCATGTGAACGGAGCCGATTCGTTTAACATCTCTAAATAGAGTACGAAGGTAAAAAGAGAAAAATAAAATAAAATAGAGAGAAGGAGATGCTCGGAGTAGGTGCGAGAGGAGAGGACAGGGAGAGCAATATTTTTAAATAAAATAAAATTTTAACTGATTTAATAATATTTTAAATATAATTAATAAATATATATTAAATAAATTCTCAAATATCAATTTGAAAAAAAATTTCCCGCCATCCTTACAATTTCACGGGTTAACCAAGAATCACCGATTAAAAAAATTCAGATTTTTAATCATACAAGAACATTAAATTTCTATCGAACGATAATGTTTTATGAAAGTTTGAGTTGATACAAGGTAAATTGACTTCGAAAATGCAAAAAAAAAATATTAATTTAAAAATTACAGATTTTAAAGGGAGAGTTACTGTGAGAGAGAGATATAAGGAAGAGATTTTGCAGCCCATTCGACTTCCTAGCATTCTAATCTTTAAGCTTTTTTAATGTTCTTCGAGGATAAGTCCAAATCTAATCTTTATTTTTGTTGAGCTCGTAGTTTTCATTTGATTAAAATTTTATACTCGAAAACTCTAAATATTTGGTTGTTTTGTATTATCTTAGTCAATTTATAGTTTATATAAGATTTTAGACCAATTAGTAGTGAAAATAGGAGCAAATGTAAAAATTTTGTTTTTCTTTTGTGAGACCCTTGGCTCCAAATGTTGTTTTGATGTGTCTCCGGTCGTCTGTAGTTGATGACTACTGCAACAATAGTCTGGTTAACTGCAACTGTCATGACCTAGATACAAGTTTTAATAGAATGCTGGATCGGGCGACCCAATTTTTGGGGAGGACTCGATCACCTAACCTAAGATTTGATTCGTAGCGCAAATCTTGAACCCAACTCAAAGTTAAAAATCCATACATTGATTACAGATATAATAGCACAATAATAAAAGAAATAGTTCAATAAGATTTAAATATCCAAGTTCAAATACTTAATATTATACATGACCAAATATAACTAGGTTCTTACTAGGAAATTTCTAGAAACACTCAACAAGGAAATAAAGGAAATGTATCTTTTTCCAATTTTCAACTATTCACTATTGTTATTCTTTTCTTGAAGGGGATTGGTCATTGACTAAGTATGCATGTTATACTAAATGCAATGCATGAAAATCTTCTTTTAATTTTCACTTTCCAAAACATGGTAAGTTATAATGGTTTTCAAAATATCTTTCAAGAAAACTGTGATGAACCGAATGTGTACGTATGAGCACGATTGCGGGGCAAACCTCGGGACCTAAGCCGAGTGTAAGCGAATCGCGGACTCGAATATAGGCAAATCCTGGGTCATAAAAATGTGGTCGTCACAATTCCAAATCGTTTGGGGAGGTATATGGAAATAAAACATATATAAGAAAACTCTCTCAAGATAGTAAGACGCGTTTTGGAGCACAATTGGTCACGGATCCCATAAGAACTCCAAAGTTAAAAGTGTTTTGGCGAGAGCATTACCATGTTGGATGATCGATTGGGAAGTTCTCGCCAAATAAATCCGTGAGAGGAGGATATTGGGCTACGACCTAATTCCCAGAGCAGACAATATCTTAATAGAAAAATAGGTCGTTATAAAAACTATTTTTATCATTTTATTAAAAACAAGCTTCACAAGCCACCGATAACACTGTGAGTCAAACATTGTTATATACATAGACGACTATATAAAAATATATCATCATCATACTTTTTTTTGTAAAAATCACCTTAGTGAAAAAAAAGATCATACAAAAACCACCTCTGGCACACTAACGTAGAAAGCTGGCGATCTGAAGACCAGAAACACCTTGTGAGTCTGAAAGAATAATATAAATTATGGCGACCTATAGGTCCAACCACATCACAACGGTGGCCAGCGATCTAAAAACTAAACAACAACACAATCCAAATAATCGTAAAACTCAAACTTATCTTGATCAGGTTTATATATTCGAAATCCAAGGAGCACGTCATCACCTCCCTGTTACCCATTTTCGAAACGTGCAAACATTACCACCTTCACACAGCATAATGGGCATGGGGATGTCCTCTTGACACTTTGACACTAAAACAATTCAAAATATCACGAGGACTCATCCTCACAAGATATACATAATATCAATATAAAACCATGCATTAACGGTAAATGCGCAAAACTATATATACATATACATAAAAATGAACGTACTGGTCACTAAAGCCTATCATTTTTTATATAGGTGACAACTAATCAAAAAACGTTTTCATAAAACCATACTATGCAGTACAAAAAGAATAAAATCCCTACATTGACAATGATTTCTCTTCTGACTAGTCAACACTTCTACGTCTGGTATCGATTCGAAATCTATGAACTCGTCTGAGCTTAAAACAAAACTAAAGTCATAAAATTCTTCATAGCCACTAAAGGAGACACAAGGAAGAGTCTTATACTGGGACTAAGAACTCAATCTGACACTCTATAAACGGCCACGAACTTTGCTGAGACGTGCAGTGCCAAGACAAAATGTTTTTCTAAAAATTTACACTGTGCGGCCGACACTTTAAGCCATGGGTAGACATTTTCTACCTCTTGAGTAAACATGCGGTTGACACTTTGAAACGGTTGACACTTCATACCTCTTAGGTTTCAGCCTAAAATACACTTGCGGTCGATACTTCTTGTGAAGTGTCGAAACCTTTTGAAAACAAAATGTAAGCGGTCAAAACTTCCTACATGCGATCGACACTTGTACTTCTTTGTATAGAGCAGGGCTTAAAGTGTCGACCAACCTCCACTGCAGTCGATACTTAGACAATTTTCAAGCGACGGAGAGTCGCGAATATCGCTCCTCTTCGCCGATTTTCACCACTAATCAATTAAATAACATCAATAAATTTTAAGTCTACTCCAATACACCATAAAATAACACGAATTCAAGATGCCATGCTCGAATTCAATTTCTCATAAAAACCATAAACTTTGAACTTAAAATCTGAGGTCGAAAGCTTACAATCGTTCGAAGTTCCTTCACAAAAGTTATTTTTTGAAGTATTATGAACATTTCCTTAGTCTCCGAACGCGACGATTTGCTCAAAGGGTGAACCTCTCTCTTACCTTTCCTCTCTTTTGCACGGCACCAATGAAAAACAAACGGGATAGGATTTCCTACCCCTTTTATTTAATAAAATTCTTTTAAAATATAAAATATAAAATAATATATTTTATATATTAAATAAACTCATTAATTTTCACTTCATCTAAAATCCAAATATTATCAAATTTCTTACTTAAAGTAATTCCAAATTACTCGAATTTAATTCCTTCAATTTGACCACAGGATAATTTTTCAAATTATCGATTTGGACCAACCGACCCAAAATTCAATGTGGTCAGTAAATGAAAAAACATATCAAGCCATGACTCGTTGTCCATTAACAATGCAAAAGTAGATATGAGAATTTAATTAACACAAAATACCAGATTTTACAACGACAATAGTCTAGACTACCATGGTAGCAGTCTGGTTTACAGTGATAGAAGGTATGGTGGACCATTGTTGCGTCTGGTCGACCGAATAGTGTATTTTCATGAAATTTTTCATCGTTCAATTTTCATGTCTTTTCGACTTGGATTCTTATTCCTGGTACGAGACCCATATGTTGTTTTTAATATATGAGAAGAGATTTTTACGTCAGTTTTGTCATAGGTTTTGACGATTTTACGAATTTTAAGTTTGTGTGAGAGAGTGTTACCCCAACTAGTACAAAAGCGAAACATAGTTCAGGTAATAGTTTCTTTTACTATATTCGAACAAACATTATAGTTTTTAAAACAATATTTTATGATATTTCACATAAAAATCTGGCATATCAAATTTAACCACATGCAAGTTTTATATATGCTACGCGTACGCTGGATTTACTTGTTTATTTTTTACACACATGATATTTTATATTATATGTATTCAGGAATAACCTCCAACTGTTTTGTCCCCATGATATGAGCCATTTATTTAATATTTACATTCTACTGCGTAAAGATATTTTGTTTGTATTTGCGATGTGGTATTGTGACAGCGTTTTACGTTGTGTAAGTTGGTTTTGTTTTGATATGAGTTGATTGGTCTATGAACGATCATTATTTTTTATCTCTTGTGCGTCTATGAGCATTCAACATGGAAAAGTCTAGGAGTGATCATATTTTCACTACTGCAATTATTTATGAAAAACAATAGTGGCTTTATTTTGTATATAATTACATTAAAGTATGTAAGAATATTTTCAAAACTTGTCCCAGGGATGGCTTTAGAATTTGTTTTAACTTTTTTTATGCCAACCATGAATCAACCCTCGGATTAGATGATTGAGTCTTCTCCTAATACTAGATTGTTCAACTCGGCATTTTTGTTTGGTTCTGCTTTATTAGTTACAAAAAACAATATTAAATATTATCATCATTTAATTATTATAAATAATAATAAATGTTAATTACAATAATAATAATTTAAAAGATACATAAAAAAAAAAACTTAGTTTAATTAATATTACTAAACACCGTAAAATTATAAAATAAGTAATTCTATATTTTTCAAAATAATCCCAAACAAAGTCTAAATCACGTTCTAGTCGTCACAGAAGTGTTAGTGTCTGTAGGTTTAGTTGGGCTCTTCAAAAGGGTAGAGCAATAACCAGAAAAATTGAAATATTAAATTTTGGTTGCATAATAATTTTAAAATTTACATTAAAAGTTACTTTTACTTAAATTAAATGCAATTGAGATGACAATTCTAGGTAGTAATTCATGTATTTAATTGCAAAACATTAAATGCGAGAAATAAATGTTGGGAGGAAAACAATCAAATAGAGACACATACATAGACTTTTTGCATATAATTCTGTTCATCCTTGATCATTTCTTTGTTGAAAATAATGATCCAATAAGTAAATATTATGAATATTTTTTGGTGTAATTAATAAATAATTTTTATATTTATATTATTCGATATGTTTTATAAATTTAAAAAAATCCTTAATTATTTGTGTAATTTTAAATTTTTATATATCATGATATATGTGGGATTAAATTTAAAAAGAAATAATCACATTACTCTGTGACTGATAATTGAAATATAAAATCTTTAAATTAATAAAGTCATAAATACAGTTCACTTTGTTGAAAATGTATAGTCATATAATGATATAAAGTGATTGTATTTTATATAATATGGTCATATAGGATTTGACCAGATTAAATTATATTGTTCTTATAATATCCGTTATTTGAAGAACAATTAATTTTATTATAATGATAGTCATATATGTATGATCTTAATTCATTATATTTAGTAAACTTCTATTTCATTTTAATTTATTATTTGATTTACTCGATAAAGTTTTGTATGAGTTACATTAAAAAAACCTTGTATTTTGAGAATAAATTACATATGTAACTGAGAATGCTAACATTGATATAATAAAATTCATAATACAAGATTTCATTCTTTGTTAGTTCAGGAATTGAATAATTAGTGCGCAATTAATAAATGTTATGAATTAATTATTCAATTAATACATATGTAATGACCGTATCAATTGACATTATTTTGAGTAAATATACTCTATAGTTCTAATAGTACAACTTTATGTATATAGTGGAATTACTTTAGAGTTAATAATTGTATTAATTAATATAAAGAGTTTATATTAATCAACAAAAATTTTTGGAGTTTAGGACTATAGATCTATTGGTCACTCTTTCATTTTATATCATTATTTAATTTTCATGTTACAAGAATAAATATATAAATAATTAATTATGATTAATCATTTATAAACACTCAAATGATTCAAAATATATACATAGTTTTTAAATTTTGAATTCAAAATTAAATATCTATGAGATTATTTTAAGGGATTTAAATTATATTTAGAAAATCTGATCAGATGAGATTTGATTAGGTAAAAATTATTTTAAAAATGAATTCTTTAAATTTGATTTATAAGATATATTTGAAAAATCTGATCAGATGATATTTGATTAGGTAATATTTATTTTAGATCTGAAAATCTAATCAGATGCGTTTTGATTATATAAGTTTTTTTTTTTTTTTAGATTTGGAAAAACTGATCAGATGAGATTTGATTAGTTTCTTAAAATTGTTTTAGTTTTTTTTTAGATTTGGAAAAACTGATCTGATGAGGATTAGTTTTTTAAAATTATTTTTTAATAGATCTATAAATAAAAGAAAAATACGATTTTTCTAGATAGCTTTCAAAATAAGATGTAATCTCTTTGAGAGAAAATGTGTGACATTTCCATATTCGATTTTAGAAAAACGTTTTCTAATATCGAAGAGAGACATCTCATGGGTTGAGAAAACATCTCTTAACAAATATCAGAGTGTGTTTTTCTCATAAGTTGGACGCCCACATGTCTGGAAATTTAAGTGAAAAGATCTTTAGAGAAGATTCGACGGTTTCAAAGTTTTCAAAAAATACATGTTCATGAATTAAAGCTGTTAAGATCATACGAGAATAGCTGAGTAAAACAATTTCTCAAAAATGTATTTTTTTTATTATTCTTCTATAATTAAAATTTAATATTTTTCATTCATATAAATTATTTATATTTTTGAAAAATACATATTTATCAAAATATTTTCTTTTATACTAACAATTCAATTTATGGTTATTTGTGATTTTAAAATAATTTTAAAATCACGAAAGTAATACATGTCACTATTATTATGAATAAAAGTGAATTCCGCTATGCATAGGGATCGCCAAAATCCAACATTCTTGTGGTAATCTAAGAAGTTCAACAGCCATTTGAGCTCCATTCAATCTTCCAAAATCAATTGCGTTAGGAGAATAGTCTTATTAGAAAAGAATGAAGAAAGATAAAACTTCTTTATTCATCTTCCTTGTTTTTACAAAGAAGCTTCTTCTCCTCTTATATATCGAGGAAAGAGACCCGGAATAGAAAATAACAGAAAAATGAAAAAGATATTGAAAAAGCAACATGTGATGTCTTCAAAATACCTAGCCGAATTTGTTTACGAATAAGATGGTAATCTATCTCAATGTGTTTAGTGCGTTCGTGAAATACTGAATTTTCAGCAATGTAAATGACAGACTTGTTATCGCAAAAAAGAACGGTAAGAAGATATTGATCAAAATCCAAATGCTTAAGTAAAGATTGCAGCCATATAATCTCATAGGTAGTGCTTGTCGTAGCACTATATTCCGATTCATTAGACGAACGAGAATATAATAATATAAACTTCAAATTGAATTAATCAAATAATGTACTTAAAATTAATATATTCAATTAATTGCATTTATCATCGAAATAATTAAGTTTAATTCCTATTAAACTAACAGTATTGAGATCATAATCGCACATTGAATTGTTGTAGTCTAGGTGTGGACTGTATACGTATTATTTCATCTCTAATTAATACAAAGCCTTTTGGAGTTAAACAAAGAATAAAATTGTGAAAGTTTTTTCTTAAATTGGACAATATTGTAGTGTGTTAGGAATCAACAATCTAAAAAAGAAAATACGAAAATAACCAGAATTGGCCTAGTTTCTTCACATATAGCATGAGTAGAGTGATTTTGTCCTCTCTTAAAATGACATTTTTGACCTTCATTTGTATATAATTGAAAAAAAATAATCTTAATTAATAAATTTAGATTAATCTTAACCAATTATCACTCATTAATTATGATTAATAAACCTCAATTATGTTTGGACTTAGATAAAAGTCCACACTGGACAAAGCTTGGTCCGAACTTTCTAAGTCTAGTTTATGTGGGCCTACCCTACGCGGCCGGGTCTACATAGATATGTCCCCGGAAAGCAGATTAAGAGAAAAAGATGCGAACAATTGTTAAATGGGTCGGAAGTTCTCTGGTTCCCATCAACTTCAACACCAGTGTTTGCAGAACGAGTGGGTAAGACTACAGCAAATGAGCAGTAAAAGAAAGAGCCAATTACAATTAGAGTAAGTTGGCCTAAAACCAGTAGACGTTCTTGCAGTTGTAAACAGCGTAATTGCACTGCACCTAACCCCATTAATAATGAGCTGTCTTCACATTTAAGGACTGATTAGTAGGTTTGGCATTATCTGAGACGCAAAACCCACTCACCCATTGGATGCTCATTCTGTGGCGCATTTTATCGAACGACTGGAAGACATAACAGCACTACAGCAGAGCAGACCCACATATTTAAAATTTAGAGTTAAAGAGGAGACTCTAATTATGTACTTCACGCATGGAATGTGCATGTCTGTCAAGTCCAAGCATCATAAAAGCTGCTCTCTCCCAAACATACTATGATCTTCGCAGACTGGGGTGGACCCCCTCCGAATTTCCATCTCTGTTTCAGATTTTTCAACCCATTTCTTATCTTCTTCTTCCTGGGCAGATTTCCTGCTTCCCGGAGGTTCAATTTGCAATCCGATGAGTTTCTCAGAGACAACATTGAGTTTGAGCGAGTGATATTATCGGACCTTCCTGGTCTGATTGTTGAATAATTTATGGAAATAATTAAGACCCACTTTTTGAATTATTTCCTAGATTCGGGAATGTAGTGCAAGCTCTTGACGATGAGTTTTATTCTCGAGATTTTAATGTGTTGTATTTAAAAAAAATGGAGAAATCAGGTGTAGATGAGAGGACAGAGCATCCAGTTGGCCGACAGTGACTTCTGCTGTCTGCTGAGGAAGATACGTTGCCGTTAACTTTCAGAACCACTTAACAAAGATCATGATCATTGATTAATGATGAAATCTACATTAAATATAGACATTAACATCAACGTTGAGGAATGATTTTGGATGAATCGTGATCAACTCTCTCTGATCTTCAGGGCTCAGTCGGTCAAAAGGATGGCTGCATCAGCTGTGAACTTTAGGGGAGAGTGATGGAAAAAGAAGACATCACTGTTGTTTGTGCAAGCACTCTTTTTCATGTTCTTCCTTTTGATTAAATAATGAACACTTTTTCCCCCCCTTTTTTTTTTTTTTTTTTTTTTGTTTTTGGTCGTTTTAATTTCTTTGGGTGGGGTTGAATCTCACTTAAAAGTCTGAAAAAAAAACCTCTATGATCGACCACATGAAGTCGATGTCACATATTTTCCAGTGCATTTTGTACTAATTTTAAGTACAGACAACTGCATTTTAATTGCAAGCGATCGCACCGTCAATCGCGTGAAGCCGAATTCGCACGGTCTCAAACGTGTTTTGCACTTATTCAAGTATGAGCGACCGCAGTTTAAAGTTTATTTTGTCAATTCCGCTATAGTTGATAATTATTAGAGAAAAAAATACCCACAAAGAGTTCCACAACAAATTTATACGATTTGTCCACAAATTTCGACACCCTCCTTCGCTTTGAACTTTAAATTGTTCTCTCCTTTTTTGGTGTATAAAATCTAAATTATTTAGTTACATATATATAATATAGGATATAGTTGAAAAATTGTTGATAAATGATAATAAAAGACAAATCCTAGGCATAATAGCTACACGGCAAGAACTCTTCATTGCAAATTATAAGATCAAGTCTATTGCCCCGGATAAAATGCCACCCATCTCTGCCTGTTGTCTTCCAAACCCAGAATTTCAGAGAAAGAATTCTACTAAAATGGGAATAAGTGTGCGAAGATGGTAGGCAATTTAACTTGCAAAGATGGATAATTTATAAGCAACTTACTAGATTTAGTATCAGACGACAGGGACTAGCGAGGAATGACGAGAAAATCTACTGCTGCTGTTTTATTAATCTCTCGCCGGAGCTGGTCCTCAGCCCTGAGTTTCTTCAACAACGGCGCCGGTGACGATGAAACAGATGATGAAGCTACAGACCAGGAGTCGTTTGAACAATCTGAGCTGAGAGACAAGTCTATTACTCCGATCGGACTGCCCGGAGACGATCCAAATTTTCGTTTGTTTGATTTTGCTCTATGCTCCTCCGATGATTCCAAGATGAGTGCATAACAATCATCTACCTTCTCCTGTTGAGGATTTGAAAATCAGTTCCCAAAACAACTCATCTTTCTCATAGATTTTTATAGCAATGCAATGTAAAAAAAAAGAAAAGAAAAAAGAACCTTGTTGATTCCGACAATACCCAGAAGCTGGTTTTGAAATTGCAGCCGAAGACATGGTTCTATACAGTTGATAACGTAAAGTACTGTAGCAGTAGCTATGACTGATGGAAGATAAGACGTAAGCCTTGAATCTGAAAACGGTGAACAAGAAACAGGCAAAAAGATGAAGAACTATGTACGAGAAAGATCTTCTTCTCCGAATTCGCGATCAGATTTGGGAGAGATTTTTTAAAATCTTACCTAAAATGACGCAGAGAAGAGTTCGCTCGCATCTCCTGAGAAATTCACAACACAGATAGGCTCTCAACCCGAGCCTTCTGGTAATATAATCCAAGAAGGAAAGTGGGTTTACCGGATTCATCCTCCATTGAAGGGTGGAGAGGACGAGAATCTCCATTCTCTTAATCGTCTTGGCTTCAAACACAAAACTACTCGCCTCCACCTGCAAAAACACCGGAAAAACTTCCATTAACAGAGATAGCAAAGAATGGGGCCGGAAAAAACAAAGCTTTTTATGCAGAAAACTTACTTGTAGGTCCAGTAGAGGAGGGACTTGGGTCTCTTCAACCTTGGCTGCCAGAGAGATGCAAGCCACAGCAACAAGCTGGGTCATCCATGGCCGCTCTCTCTGCCGGTGGAAGCTAGAGAGAAATCTGTCGAAATAATCAACAGCAAGGACAGCTGTGAGGGCAGAAAAAGAGTAGCGAGCGTTGACCTTCAGCATCCACTCTACAGCCTCTCTCCGCTCGCCGGCCAGTTGTGGGGTTTTCAGCAAGGACGTCTGGAGTTGATTGGGCAGTTCCTTCGAGAGTAGCGAGACCAGCTCATCATCGTCCCAAAACAAATCCTGCTCTGAAAGAGTATGAGTGTATCCGTACTCAACAATGTCTTCTCCATCTTCCCCTTCCCACTGCTCTTCTGAACAATACAGAGCATCCAGAAGAGACGAAGGATAATCTTGCTGAGAAACGGCGTTATATCTCTGCGCCATCGTCTTTTGAAGAAGAGAGACGGGCTTGAAGCTCATAAATTCATCAAAGATTCAACATATTCGGCGAAGAAAGATGTAGCCTCATCCTCGGCCATTTCTCCCACATTCTCTCTTCCACTGCGCGCAGAGGCTGTACTAGTACTACTTCTGGGGACTCTTCTCTAAACGCCAAAGAATGCGCCTTTCAAATCCCTTGTAGGCGAGCCTACAGAGCTTAAAATCACACACAGGACATTAATCAAGAACAATAAGTCGACACGTACCACTTGTACCTAGTAAAGAGGCCCACCCAACAAGTGGTCCCACAGAGCCAACCAATGGATCATGCCATAATATACACAACAACATTCAAAGATGCATCTTGAGCCTTCCGATTGGCAACGATTTTGATCTAAAAGGAATGTCGTGTATGAATGGACCAGACATTAGAAGATCCTTATCCCATTCTCAGAATGGCACTCAATCTATCATTCCAAGAGATCAAGCATGTAATTCAGAAAATAAAGTCAGACCCGATGAAACATAGCAACTAAACTGTAACCCAACAATGGTGTATAAAGAGTTACCAGAGAGAAAGACGAAAGGAATAGGCGTGGGCGGAGAGCACCAGCGCGAGACCCAATGCACTAAAATTACATTTGATGCCGTGAAGATAGACATAAAGTAAAAGAAATGAGTTTTCCCAACCTAACCAACAAAAAGAAAAAAGCCATAAATGATTCAGAGAAAGATAAAGAAATGAGCTGGCATCGGCAATGGCGTTCGCACCCTGGTTTTGAGGGGACCTAAGGACTAAGGTAAGATCTTTGACGAAGGGTAATTGCGTTGTCTGGAAACTGTTCAGCACAAAGCAGATGTACAGGGATTTGGCCATTCCTCGAGCTATCAGACTATTAAAAACTGGAGGGAGGAATGAGCTGATTTGAAACGAAAGCATTGAATTGCAGCCTTCAACTTCTTTTTCGTACTAAAAAAGTGCGCTTTTCTTCCATTTAATCTCAGCAGCGTCAACTCGGTTGGATTTCTTTTGAAATGGAATACGAACAGATTGAAGAATTTACTGCTCCTAACGTGTAGGCTTCTCCTTCTGCTACGATGAGTAGCTTTCGCTATTTGTCTTTTCTTTTTGATTCGTCTTTACGTGCACAGTATCCAAGAAGTCTGGAGAAGGGAGTGTTTCGAGAGGACAACATGGTTGGTAAACCCAAGTAGGAGAGACAGGATCAATAATGAAACAAGGTAAGTGAAGAAGGTAGGGTATATACGGTGGTTACGACGGTGGCCGTGAGTTTGCACTCCCGATCAACCAGAACCTGTAACAAGAACAGACAGACAAGGCTGTAACTCGATAACCCATTTCCATATTCATTACTTTTCCACCATCATTTTCAGTTTCTTCCTCAACTTTCCACAACCATAGCAGCTCAGTTCACCTTTAATCTTTTTGGGCTCTTAATCGTTGAATTTCAAACGAAAGGAAACTCCTTTATTGGAACTCACTAACTTAGCAATCCACACCCACGCCTACCTGTCATCCTGTTCAGCTGCTGATGGGACCATCTCGGCCATGTCTGTTGATCATACAGTAAGAGAGAGAAGCAATTTCATCAGCCAATGTTCATTGTTAGTAGCAAGCAGAGTGTAGCGATGGCCCGCATTAACACTCATCCATCTGTGTCAATGTCCAGAGGTAACGATGGGTTGTCCCCATAATTTCAGCAGCAAGTCTTTGTAAATTGATTATAACTATACTCAAAAAAGGATGTAATTTCAGAATTGCAGAGTTCTTCCGCCATTGTCAAAATGAATGCTCGATAAGGAACTTGACCTTTCATTGCTAGTGTACGAAGCCAGCCAGTTCCTTCTCTATTGGGTTGTTCCCTAATCATAGCACAGATAATAATATTCATATTATGTCAGCCATAATTTACAGAAATGCAGGCTCGTACTCAGCTGGAGAACTCAGAATGAGTTCAATATTTTTCAATGGGGAAGGCATCCATCACTAACTAGTTGGGTTTTCTGATAATAGACTTCAGAAGTTCCAAACAATCAGATCAAAAGTTCAATCGCAGTTAAATAAGGCAGTGTTAATGGAGCAACTCACAGCAGCATTAGATATCAAAGTCACTCCCATGTTTATCACCACAAACCCAGCTCGATTCAAGCATGATACACTATTTTTTATTACTCGGACAAGTAAGTCGGGTGCTATCTTTCGAATCTAAGAAAGAGAAAAAGAATCTGACAAATTGAGATTTTGTCTTCCGATCTTTTTTCGATTGTTAATACGATATGCAAGGATCGCTACTACAATACAAATAGTACTACATCCTTGATCGTGAAATACCGATTGCGTGTTGAACCCCGTGAATTACGTTCAAGTAGGATGCTCCAATTTCGGAAGTTTAAGAGTTGGCCGAGCTCGGATTAGGGAACCTATTATGCTTCCAACTATATTGTCTTCCATTATTTACACGTTCAAAAGTGATGGTTAAGAAATATCTACATCATAAAACACAGCCTACAACATCAAAAATAACTTCTCAATTTAGAAGAAGACACCAAAATGTACATTCCCGTCTCAAAACGAAAACAGAATTCGCACGTGTCGCTCACGCAGAGAAACGCTTAACAACGAATAAGTCTTTCGGCAAAGGGTGGTTACTTATCTCGAACATCTGCTCAACGAAACCGCTAACAGGAGAAGTCAATCCATCCAACATACAAAACCAATAGGAAACAACCCAATAGACACTACATCCACGTACAAACCAATGGGAAACCAGTCCAAATGTAGATACCCATGACATAAATGGTTACAAACTTTGACAAAATATTGTTACATAACTAAGAAACCAAAAAGAATGTTCACCAAATATCATTTCTAAGACATCTAAATTTCTGTTGGCATCTAACGTATTGATATCCGTCATTTTCTTCTTGCCACAATCGATACAAACCTCGTAGTCTATCATATCAAGAATGTGACCGGAAGTATTTCCGTTATCTTCGGAGAGAATGACATGAATGCTTATCTTTGGAGAGAATGACAACAAACAAATCCATGTAAAGGAAATATCGAAGTAACTAGTAAGTGGTACTTTTGGTAAAGTAATCAAACACGGATAATAAATTCTTTTCGAATATATATCTATCTTTGGACTGATTTATTAACAGTATGGAAAACATGAATTTATTACTACAAATGTGTATGTGACTCGACGAAAAATCGACGTTCTTTTGGTTCGATTAAATACCCGCATTTGCACACATACACAAAATCTTAATATTCTAAATTAATCAATTAATATTCCAGAACATGAATTCAATAAATTGAATATTTGCCAAAGTCTAGAATCTCAACAAAATTTAAAAATAAAATAAAATTTTTGTGTCGTGATCCTTGCTAAAGTGGCTACAATTGACAAATCATTGAATGCCTCAGCTGTGCCTCCATCCTCAGATGTCGGACCATCATCAGATGCTTAGTTTTTTCACTTTTTGTTTCATCGTTGTAATAATATAATTCAGTCAAATATATATTTTATTTTACTTATTAGATGAATTTAAACTGTCTTTTATTAATTGCTTTTGATTTTCATTTGAATCTGGCTATTTAGATATGTGTACTTAGTTGTTGTTATTTTTACTTGGTTATATGGATAATTGGATTGCATTGTTTTTTCGCACTATCTAACTTTGAGGAATATAAAAAAAACATGGAAAACTCTGCTCAATTTTTAAGAAATTGAAACAAACTTGACATTGACAAACATGTTCAAAATGAATCCAGCATACAAAACTTATACATTACAAAAGTCATGCTTTACAAAACATGCATTACAAAAGTTATGCATTACAAAACTTATGAATTACATCAAAACAAATAGATATTTCCATGAAGCCGACATAACAAACTTCTACATTACATCATCTAATCATCTCGAACATAGTCAGAATCAGTTTGTTTCTAGCTGATAGGATGTATGCGTTGAATGACTCACTCAATCTTATGTTGCACTTTGGAATCGAGCTAAAAGCATGCGTCGCCTAACTTCTCGAATCGATGACTCTCAGATATGTGAATGCTGCTTTATCCACCAAACGTAGTTTTTTTATTTCATTCTCAAAGTGCTCTTTTGTAGAACTTATCCTGAATTTTTTTAAATTGACATATAAATGTTGGAGACAGAATTGATGTTTGGCTGACCCTACATGCTTTTTCATAGCGGCCACCAAACCCTACAAAAAGTCAACCCACAATAATTAACTGTTCTAATAAATGCATAACATTCACGTCAAAGACAAAATACCTTTTATTGATTTGACATAAGTGTCCACCCATGTCCTTCCTCGTTGTGTATATTTAACAGCAATAGCTATAGAAACCACAACCATAAGTCTGTACATTCTGCTCCCACCACTACTATAGCAACTGGATAAATTCTATTATTGCCACTAATGCTAACTGTTGTAAGCAATTGGCCAGACATGAGCCTTTCAAATGACAATCATTCAAATAAATGATGGGTGTACTACACTTAAGGAGACCACTCTTGCATTGATCAATACACATGTACATGTTCTTAAAAATGGATTTAGACCTAGAATCATTCCTATGTACACTAATGCTGACTGTGCTGCTAGGATTGGATCAAAGAATCTTATCCTCGTACAATCATAATAGTTTATATTGTTCGTCACAATTCTTTTCATTCTGTGTTCGAGCTTCCTTTTTAGTTCTTTTAGTAAGACTTAGTGTAATATTAAAACTGAAGTCCTTACTGACTGTCTCAACAATAGAAGAAATATCCTAGTGCTAGGTAAGCTGACTCTTGAATCTGTCCAAATACTGGTTTGCTATCCATTCTGTAGTAGGATGTTGACTACCGTCTTTCGCGAACAATTATGAATGTCATTATAACTCTTTACTTGGAACCCAAGTTCACCTTGCATCTTTGACACGTAAAGCTGCCATTGGCATCCTTCCTAACATAGAGCACTTAACCGATGCTTGTCACTTTTCAAAAACTATATCTTGTACCCATTTTTCAAGGTATAATCTACCACTTCTTTTCTGATTTCTTTTAAAAAACTATACTTCTTGCCTAGACACATATTTTCAGAACATGATTTGCCTTGAGACCAACTCCCCACTTCATCATCTTCTTAATCGCATAATAAACAAAGTTCCTTGTCTAGAGATACAGAGATTTAATGCACCAATATCTTAGACATAACATATAATGATCAAATTCATGAAACTCCTACACAACAAACTCCAAGATCGAATCCACTTCTAACACACGATGTTGATCTCATGCTCACCCATTTCTCCAACTCTTACCATTCTATAATTAAGGCACAAAATGAGAGATAGATAGAGAGGAACATGGTGATCGTAGATTAAACGACCTAGAAAGCCCAAACTTCAAAGAAATATCGTCGAAAGTTTCCAGGGAAATACCTAGGTTGCGCTGATTTAAAGCAAGAGCGACCTCAAATTTATATTCCCTCGAGGCGACCGCATTTCACACGTGAGAAATTAGACATAAAAATGAGGGCGACCTCACTTAAAATGTGGCCTATCACAAAGGTCGCTTTCGTGCAAAGTGCGGTTGCCCTCTCTAAAATTGTGGGAGACCGCGGTTGTATGTAATAGCGCCTAACAGCAAGAGCTCACTTGTTCAATGAGGATAGTTTAAAATTTAGTTGTGTCAAAACATAGTGTAACTTTCATTTTATCCCTCGTCTCATAGTTTGAGATTCAAATTGGACTTTTCTCTTTATACAAAAGAGAACAAAAAATTTCTACTGATTGATTTTCAACCTTGTATATTTGATTTTACTATTTTTAGTGTAGAAAAAAGGAATTCAATCGAATTTCTATATGAGAAGAGGCAAAATTGTTTCAAAATGATCATTTTTGCCTCCATTTTTGTCTTCGGTAGAGCTTTTAAATTTCATCAATTTAAATAATTTATTTTGAAATTGTTATCTGTTAGAACTCGACTCGACGAACCCCGACGGATAGGATTGCCAAAGTGAGGAATAACTTAAATAAATCATGAGTTTTCAATTTGCATGGAAACAATTGTATTTTTATGTAATCTCGTCTTGATCGTACCTGGTATAATATCTATCCCAAACAATTCAGTATTTTCAATCAGATAATTAAATCAATACTATATCTAAACAGATTAAACATTTTATATTTAACAATTTCTATCATTTATCATTCTATTAGAGTTTTCTAGCAGAAGCAAAGAAAAGTAAACACATATTACTACATGTGACTTGCAATTTAAAACTACCTAACCCAATCCCAAATCAAAAGTGACCATCTCCCTCAATGGTTACAGCCTATACCTCTTTTCTTCAAGTCTTTTATGTTGCCTTGACTTTTCTGTCACAGTGAACAATCTCGTTATCTAAAAAATAAAATAAAAATATTTCACGTAATGAGCCACTGACCCAGCAAATAAATTTAAGAGCTAGAATACCTAACTTAAACTCTATTACACTATCTAGGACTAATCTTCATCTTCCACCTATCATTAATTATTTTTTTAAATCAATTTATTTTGATTTGAAATGCATTTTATTTATATAAAAATGCATGTACGTTCATATTTGAACCATTTAAAACTCATCTAATCACGGTTTAAAACCATTTTTAATAATTAAATCAATCTAATGCAATTATTAAGAAAATGCATAAAAAAACATAATTTAATTCAAGGTTTTCCAAAATAGCTTTTAACGTTCAAATTTGTAACAGTATTTAGTGGTTAATTTATCACTAAACCAAATTTTATCTAATAAAATTACTAATTTACCCTTGAGTTTGTAGAAAATTACCAAATAACCATGGTTAATTTAATCCTTAACCAAAATTAATTTTAATTTAATTATAATTAAATTAATCTTAATCAAATTTTTATCCTTTTAATGTTTCCTTTCTTCGATCAAAATTCTGCAACGTACATTTATAAATTCTTGAAATATAAATATACACATTTACAAACTTCTAAAAATAAAAATTTGAACCATTACATTCTCCCCTTTTATAAAAATTTTGTACTGATATTCATTTCTAACTTACTTTACAAACAATTGGGAGTATTTTTCTTTCATCTTGTTTTCCAGCTCCCACATAGCTTCTTCAACTCCTCTCTTCTTCCACAAAACTTTAACAATTAAAATAACTTTATTCCGTAGCACTTTGTTCTGTGAATCCAGAATAGCAACTGATTCTTCTACCATTGACATATCTGGTTGAAAATCCAATTCTATCCAATCCAACACGTGTGAAGGGTTAAGTTCATATTTCCTCAGCATTGAAATACAAAAAACATCGTGAATTCCCGCCAATTGAGAAGGTAGTGTGATCTTGTAAGCCACTAGACCTACTCTTTGTAATATCTGTAAAAAGTCCGACAAATCTCGAAGATAATTTGCCACCTTTTTCAAATTTACTCAAACTTCAATGTGATTTGACTGTGATAAATACCTGATCACCCTCATTGAATTCCAATGGTCATCGTCGTCTATCAGCATAACTTTTCGGACGATTCTGAGCAGTTTCTAATCGTTGTCGGATGAGTTCGATCTTTTCATCGGTTTCTTTTACCAAATCTCACCCCAAAAGTACTGTATCACTTGTCTCGGCCCAGCACAATGGAGATTTGCACGGTCTCCTATACAATACTTCATACGATGTCATACCAATACTCGTCTGGTAGCTGTTGTTGTAGGTGAATTGTACAAGATACAAATGATCCTCCCAACCACCTTTAAAATCCAGTATGCACACCCGTAGCATATCTTCCAAAGTTTGGATTGTTTTCTCATATTGGCCATCAGTCTGTGGATGATAGGTTGTACTGAGATCTAGCTTGGTATCCATAGCCTTCTATAATCCCTGCCAGAATCTCGAGGTAAACCTGAAATCTCGATCTGACACTATAGAAATGGGTACATCATGCAGTCTGACAATTTCCTTCAGATATAATTTGCTGACCTGGTCAATCGTATGAGTACTATGCATAGGTAAAAAGTGACTCGATTTGGTAAGTCGATCCACTATTACCCAAACAGTATCATTTCCCTTTGACGATTTCGGTAGCCCTGTAACGAAATCCATTGTGATAAACTCTCATTTCCATTATGCTGCTGGCAACAGGACGAGCATTCCAGCTAGTTTCTTATGCCCCGCTTTAATTCTTTGACATGTCATGCTCATAGAAACAAATCTGGCTATATATGCCTTCATTCCTTTCCACTAGTACTGTTTTATCATATTTTGGTACATTTTATTGTTTCCAGGATGAATTGCGAATTTCAAGCAATGATTTTCTCTCAAGATCTCTTCCTTTAATTCATGATAATCTTGAATCACTAGATGACCCATATATCTCACTCCTTAATTGCTATGCCTGGAAAAATTCTCAATCTCATTTGTTTCAATCTTATTTTTCACTTCGGTGATTTCAGTACTATTGGCTTGTGCTTCCAAAATTCGTTGCACCAAGTTAGACCTCACATTAATATTTTGAAAATATACATGTTCATTACTTTCCATCAAGTACAAATTGAACTGATCAACTTCCATCTACATTTTATACTCTTTAATGTCAAGACTAGCTGCCATAATTCTGGATTTTCTGCTCAAAGCGTCTGCAACTTTCTTGGCTTTGCCTAGATGGTACTAGAGCGTATAGTCATAATCTTGTAAAAACTCCATCTAGTGTCTCTGTCTCTGATTCAAAGTGAACACAACTGAAACAAGCTCCAGATCGTGGACTAGATAATTTCTCTCATGTGGTTTCAATTGCCTCAAAGCGTAGGCAACGACTTTCTCATTCTACATCAACACGCATCCCAAACCATTTAAGGACACATCACAGTAAACCACATTGTCTTTTCCTTTTTCTGGGATTATCAAAATAGGCGGGGACACTAGCTTTTTCTTTCTTCAGCAATTGAAAAGTCATTTCACATTTGTCGTCCCATTCGCATTTCACACCCTTTTGTGTCAATCGAGTCAACGACATAGAAATTTTTTAGAAGCCTTCAACAAATCTTCTGTAATATCCGGTCAATCCCAGAAAAATTCGTATCTCAGAAATTGATTTAGGTTGCTTCCAATTCTGAAGTGTTTTAGTCTTAGAAAGATCAACTACAATACCATTCTTTGAAATCACGTACTCTAGAAATTTAACTTCTTCTAACCAGAATTCGCACCGGCTCAATTTAGTGTATAATTGGTGCTATCTCAACAAGCTCAAAACACACTATAAGTGCTACTCGTGATATGCTCTCGATGAGGAATACACCAAGATATCGTCTATGAACACAATAACAAAGCTGTCTAAATATTGTCTGAACACTTTGTTCATCAAATCTATAAATGTTACAGGTGCATTTGTCAGACGAAAGGGCATTACCAAGAACTCGTAATGGCCATAACGAATTCTGAAAGCAGTTTTTTGAATATCTTCTTCTCAAATTGTGAGCTGATGATATCCATATCTCAAATCAATCTTCGAGAATCAGTATAATCCTCTTAACTGATCGAACAAATTGTCAATCCATGGAAGTGAATATTTGTTCTTCATCGTCACAGTGTTCAACTTCTGATAGTCAATGCACATTCTTAAAGTACCGTCTTTCTTTTTGACAAATAAGGTTTGAGCACCCCACGGAGACGTGCTAGCCAGTAAGAATCTCTTCTCTTGTAATTCTTCCAACTGCACTTTCAGTTCTTTCAATTCCGTTGGTGTCATACGATATAGAGGAATTGAAATCAGATTAATAGCCAGATATACTTCAATTTCAAACTCTATCTCCCTTCTCGAAGGTAGACCAGGTGGTTCATCTGGAAACACATCCATATATTCACTGACAACATCGATATGGTCAACCTTGTTATCACCATCTGGCTCTAACAGAAGGTTAGCTATCCATCCGTTGAATTCAATTGAAGTCTGAGGAAAATGATATCAGATTGAGTTTCTATCACCATAAAATGAAATGGTTTTACCTCGGGGAATACGTATTATTATTTTCTTTATGTAGCAGTCCATAACTGCCCTATATATGGATTACTAATCCATCCCCAAAATGATATCAAACCACTCCAACTCCATTACTATCAGATCAGCCACAATCTCATAGTCTTTAATCTGCAAAACACAAGACTGACACGCTTTATCTACCACCACATTTTCTCCTAGAGGGGAATCGACATGCAGAATATAAAGCAAAGCTATAATCTCTAACTCTAAAACACAAGCAAATGAAGCAGACACAAATGAGTGTGTCGCTCTGAAATCAAATTAAATTCTTACTTTAGAATTATAAAGCAAGAAAGTACTTTCAATCACTACATTGTCTAACTGTTCACCAAAAGTGCTAAAAACATGCACCTTCGGTTGTGAGTTGGCAGCCTGAGAAGTATTGCCTCCATACTGCCTAGAGGTTAGTTGAATTGCTTGGAAAGTCAGAGGAAGATTCTGAGTAGGAAACCAAGTCAGTTGACCTCCCTGTTGAGCATCAGGATTGTCAGCTTTCCACTTTCTACAGAATCTTTTGATGTGACCAACCTTCCTACAATAATAGCAGGTCCGATTGTCAGTGGTCCGAAAATTGCCACCATCACTTCTTGCTGGTTCACTTTGGTATGAACCCTGTAATTGGACTTGAGATTGAGATTGAGTAAATCTAGGCTTTTTGAATTGCTGTTCTCCTCCACTATTAACTTCCTGTTTCTTCCCTTTTTCTTTCCTCAGAGATTCTCATTCATCTTTATTGGCGTCCAGTTTTTGTTCAAGTAGTGTGACCTTCTCCACTATATCTGGATAAGACTCGATCTTCAAAGCCACCAATCTGCTGAAAGTGGGTACTCGAAGACCTTATCCAAACCTCTAGGCCTTTGCAACTTCATCAAGAATGAACTGACTTGCATACCTGGTCAACTCCTCAAACTTGGTCTGATAATCCATAACCGTCATGTTTTTCTGGACCAGCTCTAGAAATTCCTTTTCTTTAGCCTATCATACGTACCTGAGAAAGAATCTTTCCAGAAAGACGCTCTCAAACTGATCCCAGGTACACTAGTCACCCATGGACGTCTTGGTATGATCCCACCATTTATCAGTTCTATCATCAAGTTGATTCATAGCAAACTTGACTTTTGAATTCCACTGATACTCTCACCATATAAAACTTTTTCTTCATTTGTCTCGATCATTCTTCAGCTATGCCTGAATTGCTCTCTCACATAAATACTGGTGGTTTAGATTTCCGAAATCAATTCAAAAACTTCATCTTCGAAGAGTCTGCATTTTCCACTCTTCCACTGCTCTGTTGAGCAATCTTTCTGTTCACAATATCTGCTAAGGCAATGATAACCCTCCGTATCTCAGTTATATCATCAGCTGAACTATCGATTCTACTGGTAGAATCTTCTCTTTCCATCTACAAAAATTTCATATCTTAAAAAGATAAACGTTCACCTTTAAAGTAATTGATAGAGACATTCTAAACATAGTCACTAACCCTCCCAACTAGTTAGAACTATTATGTATAGTTCTAATACCAAGCTGTCAGGACCCAACCCGATGAGCCCTAACGATTAGGATTCCCGAAGTGGGTAATAATTTAAATAAATCCCGAGTTTTCAATCTGCATGGATACGTTTGTATTTCTATGTAATCCCGCCTTGATTGTACCTGGTATAGTAAAATAAGATCTATCTCAAACAATTCATTATTTTCAATCAAATAATTAAATCAATGTTATATCCTAACAGATTAAACATTTTATATTTAACAATTTCTATCATTTACATCATTCTACCAGAGTTTTCTAGCAGAAGCAAAGAAAGTAAACACAGATAATTACGTGTGACCTGTACAAAAAGGTTCTAAGCAATTCAAAATTACCTAATCCAGTCCTAAACCAAAAGTGACAATCTACCCCAATGGTTACAACCTATGCCTTTTTTCTTCAAGTTCTTTATGTTGCTTTGCCTTTCTCGTTATATGAAAAAAATATAAATATTTCACATAATGAGCCATTAGCTCAGCAAATAAATCTAAGAGCTATAATAGCTAACTTATACTCTATTACACTATATAGGACCAATCCCCATCCTCCACCTATCATTGATTATTTTTTTAAATCAATTTATTTTGATTTGAAATCCATGTCATTTATATAAAAATACATGTATGTTCATATTTGAACCATTTAAAAACCATTCAATCACGGTTTAAAACTATTTTTAATAATTAAATCAATTTAATGCAATTATTCAGAAAATGCATTAAAAAACATAATTTAAACTTCTTCGGCTCTCTCTCTCTCTCTCTCTCTCTCTCTCTCTCTCTGTTAAACTTCTTCTGGTTTTTAGCGTGAAAACCTCATATGGCTGCCACCTAGCCATTTTGTAACAATGTTTAGTGGTTAATTTACCGCTAAACCAAATTTTATCCAATAAAATTACTAATTTACCCTTGAATTTCTAGAAAATTACCAAATAACCATAGTTAATTTAATCCTTAATCAAAATTAAATTAAATTACAATTACAATTAAATTAATCTTAATCAAATTTTTTATCCTTTTAACATATCTTTTCTTCGATCCAACTTCTCCAACGTATATTTATACATTCTTCAAATATAAATATACACGTTCACAAATATCTAAAAATAAAAATTCGAACCATTACATTATCAATATAAATCATATGTTACTTTTTTCATAAAAATCGTAAGTATTGTTAGATTTTTAGTTATCCTCTCTCATTCGCCATCCTCAAAATGGTGAAACTCATCTTGCAATTTCCCAAACACTTGGCATCAAAGTATTTCAAGGATGGAACTTTGACAAAAATAGTTATTTTTTAATGTATAAAGTTAACAAAATTTACATGATTATTTGATTGCACGTACTCCCGAAATATAGGATTTAAATTAATTATTATTTGATAATTGAATATAAAAATTCACTAAATAATTATCAAATAAATTTAATATTTATTGTTATTAGCGATCAACTCAAGTTGCACTCTATTTTCTAGCAATTCAGAGTTTCAAATTGATTAACTCAATATTTAATCAATATTTAGTATAATTCTAATAGCAAAAACGTGCTGAAGAAGATGAAAGTAAGTTCTCTTTCGACTGAGTATTTATCATTTGAAGACAAGTAAAGCAAGAGAGACTTGGTTTCAGGCTAACCTCCGTCGTCCGGGCCCCGTCACCTCCGTATCTTTGGAGACAACCGGCTTACCATTATTATCATACACTAGAGTTATGGAGTCGATGCAATGGTTGTGATAGAGGACGATCTCTCTAATCCCGGCATTTTCGCCGTCATCCCAGACCAATCCGCCATTTCCTCCCCATGGCCCCCACTACTATGTCACTCGTCTTCTTCTTGTTCGTCTTCCTGTTTACTTAGCCCCAGTCCCATCCCTCGTCTTGCCCAAAAAAACACTCTGTAAGTCTTAACCACATTCAGTTTTATGAATAGATCTGGAAGAGAAAATCGACGTTGAGTTTTAGTGAGGCAGAAGATCGTGAAGCAGCCGATAAGTTGAGGAAGAAGGAGATGCTAGTAATGGCTGCAAGGAGAGACTGAGAGAGAGATACTAAAATGATGATGTTTTTCCATTTAAACCTAAAACTATAATTTATTTTTAAATAAAACTTTATATTATCAATCTTTCTAAAATTTAATAAATTAAATTTGGTCATACGGTGGACGAACAGCCGTCATTTACTATTCACGTACGGACAAAATTTTATTTTATAAATTAATTTTAAAAAATACCAAACGATATTGAATTTACTTAAAAGTTTTACTATATGTTTATTATATTATGAGAAGATAATCTGAAAATTTTTATCGTTTTCTAACACTTATACTATTTATTGTAATTTTAATGCATTATTTTATAAAACATAGGTAAAATAATTATAATAAATCGTACAAATATTATAAAATCACGAACATTTTTATATTATTTTTTCATAATATGATAAATATGTGGTAAAGTTTTTAAATAATTTCATTATCGTTTGATATTTTTTTCATTATACGTGAATAGAAACGAGAGGTATTTAAAAAAAATAACAAAAGATATTGAATTTACTTAAAAATTTTACAATATGTTTACCACATTACGATAATATAATCTAAAAATATTTATGATTTTATAACACTTGTACGATTTATTGTAATTTTAATGAATTATTTTATAAATATATATAAAATAATTACAATAATTGTACAAGTATTATAAAATCACTAAAATTTTTATATTATTTTCTTGTGATAGTAGTCAAATTTTTTTAAGTAAATTTAATATAATTTAGTATTTTTTTTTAAATACCCGTCTTTCTATTAACATATAATGAAAAAACAATATTAGAAACCAGGCAGGAGAGTTTTTCAGAACGGGACCAGCTGTGAGGGACGAGGGCTCCATCCTTGGTAAATAGGGCGTAGATTTACAGCATTCGCTTGCATCTGACTCGGCAACGGAAGAGCAACAATAGAGTTTTGTTTTTTTTTTTTTCTAAACGAAAATCAAAAGGTTGGAGAAAACTGTGAATTTCTTCCAGAGGACATTGGTCCTACCGATGTGGGATGAAGAAGACGAAGACGTTGTACTCGCTTCTGAATCTGCCCAAAAAGTAGATCATTTGATTGCAGAAAAAAACCGGTTATTGCATAAGGTGGTAATCTTTTAAATATTGGCAGTAGCTGAAATTTCTTCTTTTGACAGGGAGTGGAGCTGGCTTTGCAGGTCAGTAATTCTTGCAAGTGATGAAAAAGCGATTATACAGACTAGAGCACCACAAACTTCACTAGCTGTGGTAAAAGATACAATCTATGGAAGCAAGTTTTCAGATATAGATGATTAAATTCAGCTCATGATAAGCCAATTATATCTCTTCCATGTTCTGCCATATTGAGTTTTACCAATAAAGATGAATCCAAGTTGGAAGACTAAAAGATACAGAGTTGCAGAAGGGTGGAAAGGTAGGGGAGGAGAGAGAGCGAGAGAGAGAGAGAGAGAGGACAGGCCTTGATCCAAGTGCTCGAGAAAATATATGTTAGGATAGCCACTTGCATATATAAAATTCGAAATTAAAAAATGTCACCTGATTTTTCAATAAGTTTAAACTTTATAGTAAGACTAAAATAATTTTGCTGTCTAAAGACACATGAACCTATAGGTTTTGGAATCAAATCAAACCCGACCAATTTTCACTAGGAGCGGGGCTGAATAAGATGAGAACTGAGGACTGGAGTAGAACCACGGTTTTGGTTCCACTTCGGTCCAATTCTCCCACATATAAAGACGGTGAATGGTCCTATGCCCTCCAAAATCATAAACCACGGTCCGGTTTACAATCTCAGAGATGAAAAATTCGAAGAATCGTGAGAGAACTGATTGTAGATCAACTCCCTTGAAATCGGTTTAATATGGGCGAAACTTATGTTTAGTAAACATTTTTTTAGAATTTTTTAACAATAGTTGAACCTTTTTTCTAATTAATTTATGTTTACTCGTTTTTTAAAAATTATGTATATATATGTCTAGGGTAAAGTTTTACTATTCATTAATGTTTTTCTTTCTTGTATAAAAAAATTTTTTTATTATGTAGAATCGGACCGAGAGTAAACTTGGATTGAACTGCAAAATGTGGTCGGGTTCTAATTCTAGAACTATGACCAACAATTCCGCTTCTACTTTTAAATCAATCGAATTGTGGATCACAGTTTTGGTCTAGTTTTGACGTGGTAGTCTCTCTCTCTCTCTCATTAATTTATTAACTCGTCAAATAATTATTAATAATAAATGTCATTTAATTTTTTAAGAAAGTTGATCCATCTTTTGTATTCTTATTTCATTCCTCCACGCCGCTCTTAGAAAAAGAGGATGGTTAATGGTTACCCTTATGAGAGTAAATATGGTACACGATCATTTTCGAAATAGAGCTCTCATGTTAACCTCGAGTATGATAAATAAATTAATTGGTTTCTCGATTGACAAACTTGTAGAAGAGTATTTTTATACTTCTCGAAATCCCGACTTAATTAAATCAGAAGAAAAAGGACTTGAATTTACTTTGGAAGATTCATCTAAATTTAGACATTAGTTGATTTTATAAGCTTTGATTGAAAGACTTAAATGTCAAGATGCTTGTTATATATATCACTTGATCTTTTCATATTCCGAGATGGACATCAAGATCATGTACAATCTGTATCTGATGAAGAAAATTTATAATTTGGAAGAGATTTAATCCGGGTTATGTGATGCTGAGTTGCATAACCTAGATTCTCAAAACTTATAACGAAAAAATTGCATATAACATGTTGATTTAGAAAATTATTGAGCATTTTGAGATTGCACTACCCTAAGGAGAGCTTGTGTAAAAGAAAAAGGGAATTGATGCATAAGACAACTTTACCCCGGTTCCAATGGGTATAGTTGATTGCGAGGTACATTTGTGTTCAAGGCCGATTATAAAGCCTCTACCTTGTTAACTTTTCCTCGTGCATCTACCTGTTAGGATGGAGGATGCTCTATTTCAACTATCTCACAATCACTCTTCTCGTTTTGGTTTCATATATGTGAATAGAAATAATAGTCTTATTTTGACTGTTGAAGAAATGTATCGTCAAATTCAAGATATTATTGCAATTCAAATGGTGATAGTCGCTAAACTTGTAACAATTGAAGAGTTATGTGAATGTGAATATGACGAAACCCGCACTATTGAGTCTAGGTCCATGGACGTTTCTCATGATCCTCCATCCTCCGACGATCCACCACCCTAATTTGATATTTAAATTTTTTTCTTATTTTTTCCATTGGTTGTAATCCGTTTTATTTTGAACTTTTTTCTCTTATGTTTTGTTTTATATGCTCTTGAATATCTAGACTTAGTTCTTATTTTCGGCTCTGGTTTGTGTTTGATTTTGACACTAGGGAATAGAAAGAAAAAGAAAGATACTACTATGTTATACGATATTTGAATATGTTAATAATTTATGTAATCATATTATTGAAATAGAAACACTTACTTGCATCTCGACAGTAGTGCTAAACTAACTCCGTATTTACATCTCAATGCTCGCATTCGCAAAAATCATGTCTGAAGTGGCTTCTATGCCTCGACAAGTGTAGAATAATCATGGCTTTGGCTTAAAAAAAACCCGTTGCTAGAGGAGATTTTAACATCAGATGTCCATTCTAAATAAGTGATTTGGACAACGGTTGATGTTTTTTCAACGAAACATAATTTAATGTCGATTTTGTAAACGGACTTAGTTAAGAGAAATTTTGTTAACTAATCATTTGTCCAAGGGTTTTCTTTTTAATTATGCAAAATATTTTAGAGCATTAGTGTAAAGTGGAGAGACCCAAAGATCATTATATGAATTTGATCCAGACATAGTGAATTTTTTTCATTTGTCAAGTCCAAAACTTAATGAAGCGGCGAGTTAGTCTTTTAGTGCAAGAATTATTGTCATAGCATGATCTCTTAAAAATCACATAATAACTTATTATAATTACACAAACAAGCATTTAATAGAACATCAAAACTCATGTCTTAGTTTTTCATTGAAACATCATGGTAAGAGTTGGTCCGAGATAATCTTCCCCGCTTGTGATGATATATCGAGTCCTACCTGCATAAATCGATGCATACCATTTTATATCAGGAATCCAACAAGTGAGCAGCTGAGTATAGTGCTTAAAATCAGTGCACATGAACATACTAGAGATGTTAAACGAGCGAGCCGAGCCGAGAAAAACTCGACTCACCGAGCCGAGAAAGACTCGACTCATCGAGCTTGCCGAGCATAACGAGCCGAGTCTAATGAGCCTGTCGAACCTAACGAGCCGAGCCTAACGAGCAGACCCTAAAAAATTTTTAACTCGAGCCAGTTCACGAGCCACGAGCCTAACGAGCCGAGCTTAACAAGCTTATATATTTCATTAGGTTCCACTAATATAAACTAAATTTTTTTTTTTTACATAATCAAAATATAATAAAAAATATAGCGAAGTAATAAGATAATCCAAAATAAATCATATTATCATAAAATAAATTAAAAAAGTAAGTGAAAAATAACATACTCATTAAGTATTAGGCTGATCATTGTCTTCACCGTCTCATGGAGGGGCAGGAGGTTCATATGGCCGCAATAGATGCTCTGAGAAGATGGGTAATGCAGGACCCAAATTGTCATAATGAGCTTTTACTACTCTCACGTATCGTGCAAAGAAAGTTGTCTGCTCTAGTGAATGGTTTTGCATATTCCTCATCCACTGTTCGATGTGCCTCTGTTCTCGTAATAACTGTGATTGCTGATTAGAAATATTTTCCAGCTTGTGTTTTATATCGTGTTCAAAGCTGGTTTGTTGAGCAGCGAGATTAGCAAACATTTGACTTCGTGTGATTGTGAGATTTTCCAACATCTGTCCCACATCGTTAGTTGAGTAACAGCGAGGTGGCATCGCAGACGATGAAGAGGCTCCTTGATCAGGTGGCAATGGCATAGTTGATTAATTTTCATATCGCTGTTTTCGGCGAGCCTCAAAGCGATCTCTTTTTGCCTCTGCTACCTTTCTTTGTGCACCCGTCATAGTACCATCGCTCATGCGCCGGATACGAGGCGGAGGCATTACTTGAGGAGGAATCTCAGCATTAGCATCCTGCTCAATGAATCCTAATCCATTGTTTTTTGCTTCTCCGTACGGCCACTTAGGTATTCTTGAAATATTTGAGGAGGTATAAAGGTTTTGCTGGATCCAAGGCTCATCTGTTGAGCTCATAGGGACATTGTCAGCCGCGCATAATTGTGTAATGAGGACAGGGTGGATATGACCAACGGCAGTTGAACCCTTACGATATGCGAGTATATTATTGTAGATAATTCGTCCGACGTTTATAGAGCGACCAGTGAGAATGCAATATAAGAGTACCGCTCGCTCTTTAGTGAGCTCAGAATTCTGAGATGTTGGTATCAAGTTTCCCCTGATAAACTTGCACCAAGCTTGAGCGTAACAGTTGAGACAACTTAATATCAAATGAATTGGTTGAGCTGGGTTGACGATTGAATAAACACACTGTGAACCTAGATGGCCCATCTCTTGTATTATCATCTCATAATCTGGGCCATCTTCCATCATTGTCTCGTAATCATCTTGATCTAAGTTGTTCAAACCAAGTTTGGCATTAATCACCTCTGCTGAGAAAGGAATGATCTTGTTGCGAACTTTAACAGTGCTATCTGAATTTAACGCTTTTAGATTTACATAGAATTCTCGAACTATGTTTACATTTGCATCACCGCCTAATACAACAAAATTCTGCCATCCTTGATGTCTAATCATGGCTAAAATATCTCCGTCAAAAGCATCGGATTGAAATTGAATTTCACATATAATAGCTTTGTTTTTTGTCATGAAATCCATAAAATATGTTCTTGCCTCAGAGTTGATGAAAGAGTGATCAATTTGGCCGAGTAGACCTGACCTTGAGGTAGAAGCTTTCAAACATTTTGGAGGCATTTTTTTTAACCTATAAGTTACACAATTGGTTAGTTAATCATCACTATTATCCATTTTTAAAACTTCAATTCTCACAGAAATTTTATCGAACAAGTGGTGTACACATTTATAAAACTTAACTCACAATTATTTTTGTATCCCAAACCAATCTCACCGATCAAAATTAAAATCAAAATCAAACTACAACAGACAGCTCAATATTGAAATAGAACGATGGAAGATTGCGGAATTTTAACTTAAAACTTTAATTCTCACAGACATTTTATTGAACAAGTGGTGTGCACAGTTATAAAACTTAACTCACGATTTTTGTATGCCAAACCAACCTCAACAATCAAAATCAAAATCAAACTAAATACAGACATCTCAAATAATATTGAATTAAATTATAAAATTGCAGAAGAAATAGTAGGATGAAAGATTGTGGAAGTTTATCTTTAAATGGAGAGATTCGGAGATCGAAAGGGGAGAGATTGACGAAAGGGGCTGGGAAGATTTACAGTTGTGACGGTTTTGGTAGTTTTCAAAGGAGCTGTGACGGTTTTGGTAGTTTTCCAATTGATCGAGAATTCGGATTGAAGTGATAGTTTGAGGGATGGAGAGTGACCGTGAGGGTTTGAGTGAGCACCGCAGTTTACTTTTTAAACCATTGAGAGCCGATCAATCGCCCCACTTTGGGGCGTTTGTTCGGCTCTCGATCTGTTCAAAACAGATCGAGGTGCAACATAGGGCCGATCTGTTTCAAACAGATCGAGCGCTTGGCGATGGATCGGCTCGGTTTGTTAGAGCCGATCAATCGCCCCACTTATTGGCGATGGATCGACTCTAGCTCAGTCATTTTTTTCATTGTATTTAACTATTTACAATTTATATAAAAAACATAAATATATAAAAAAAATATAATCTTTATTATAAATTTAACATTTTTTATCGATACAAATTGTTCAATCACGTACAAAATGTTAAAAAATATATATAAAATAAAAAATTCTTCAAAATTTAAATTAGAATGTTAATCTTCAACGTCCAAATTTTTAAATTCTTTGAGTATTTCATCCTCTCGTTGTTGGCTTCTCGTAATGGCGTCGTTCCAATCCTTCATACAAATAAGTGCCTCCACGAGATCGGGTGCACGTCTTCCTCGGCGTTCCTCGTACATACGTCCACCTGCACTAAAAGCAGACTCCGATGCTACGGTAGATACCGGAGGTGTTAGTATATCATGTGCCATTATAGACAGAATAGGATATGTGGTGGAAAACATTTTCCATCAATTTAAAATATCAAAATTTTCTTCGCGAGAAAATTGATATCGAGTGTCAAAATAAATTTCTAATTCATTTCGCATGGAACTAGAGTAAGCATCTCTATCTAATTGAATCCAAATATCATGAATACCAAATTATGAACCTCTTATATTTTCGTTACCACTACTTGAACTAACATGTGAAGAAACGTGTGAATGACTAACGGTAAAATATTTAGATTCATAAGAAGAATATAAACTAGTAATCTCATGTGTTATTTGATCAATAGAAAATAAACAAGGAGTTTATAAATTATTAAAAATTTTATTAACAATAAGATATACTCCTCTTAACTTATATCTAGGATCCATTATACATGCATAACAAAAAATAGAAGAAATATCAAGCCAATATTTTTTAAATTTTGTTTCCATTTTATTAAGTATATCTCTAAATTTATCTATATGTCGATATTGTGCAAAATTCCCCGTTAAGTTTATAAATATTGGAAGAACAAGATGAGAAGTTGGATAATAAATTTCCGAACATTCATTTGTTGCATCATAAAATGGTTTTAAAAAATCAAGAAAAATATTAGCTATTTCGCAACTAGATTTATCAAGATTAATACTTTGTATTTTTTCACTGATAAAAGCACAAATAACTTGCAAATATGGTCTAGCATTTTCTAACATTAAATAAGTATAATTCTACCTATTATCTACGTCGGTTTTTAATTTTCGTGGTTTAAGTTGGGTAGTTTTACAAAAGTCTCTATATTCTTATTGTCTCGAATTAGATCCAATTATATAAGAAATTCCGGATCTAATTGATTCAATATGAGGCGAAATATATGTCATACCATCTTTAACAACTAAATTTAAAATATGACAAACACATCTCATGTGAAAAAGAGAATAGTGAGTATTATCTAATTGAAAATAATTTTTAAAATGAGAAATAGTAGCATCGTTAGCGCTAACATTATCAAGTGTTATACTAAATATTCTATCTCGAATAGAATATTCTTGCAATATCGTAGCAATATATCTATAAATTGTAATATCAGTATATGGATATTCACAGTTACGAAATCCTAAAATTCTTTTATTTAATTGCCAAGATTCATCAATAAAATAAGAAGTTACCACTAAATAACCTATAGAATTACGTTCACTCTATAAATCAGACGTAATACAAATAGACATTGAAGTAGCATTTGAAAAAAATGAAATTAATTCATTCTTCATATTATTAAACATTTTAATAATATCCATTCTATTTGTACTTCTAGGAATACGTTTAAAATTAGGAGTAGCATACTATTTCATAAATTTTTCAAATTCATCACTATTAGTGAACGTTAAAGGCAATTTACATTGTGCTACAAGTTTTGTTATTCCTTCTCTCATTTTATTTTGTGAATACAAAAAAATACCACTACCACTAGCATTTAATAATCTTTGTGCAGGGTCTCTAACTTGCTCATTTAAATGACACTTTTGATAATGCCTATTTAGTGAAGTAGTTGAACTACCAGAAACATATGCATAATTTTTAATACAATATTTACATTGAGCTCTAAATTCTACTTTTCCATCAATTTTAATATCTTTTGTTACAAAATGTTTTTATACTTCAGAAGTTTTATTTCGTTTTTTTTTTAGGTGATGAAGTGGACGTGGATGCTTGTGCAGATAATTGTCAAACTGAAAAAGAAGGATTTAAATCCCTAATTTCTTCAATATCATTATCAATATTATAATTACGTACATCCATAACTAAAAATAAATTTTAAATAACAAAATGATACTACAAGCCAATTTTCAAGAAAAGCTCCAAGAAAAGCTCGTAGGGATGTGAATTGATGAACTCACTTTTACGAAACCTAAAAAAAATTAACGAAATTAGTAACTATAAATATAATTAAAAGGTAAATATATGTAAAAAAAAAAACTAAATTTTACCTTCTTTGAACCAACCAAGAATTGACGGCAACAAATAGATTTATAAATTGAGTAAGGATGACAACAAATATTGATTGTGAGAAAAGAGAGAAATTGGTAGAGATTGAGATGAAAGAAAACGAAGAGGGATGGAGAATTTATAGAAAAAATTTAGAAGAGATAGTATTCTCCAACGGCTACTTTCTCAACGAAAATATTATTGTTGCGCCTGACTAACGCCAACGGTATTGTTACCGTTTAGGATTAGCAACGGTATTGTTATCGTTTAGGTTTAGCAATGGTATTATTACCGTTTAGGTTAAGAAATCTTAAAGCTATTGATGACGATCTCATTCTCATACTCAAATAATAGGACGATGCATTCAGTCTGGGCGATGGATCGCCCCAATTGATCTATTCATAGGGGCGATACATCGCCCCTATGTATCAGAGTCAGGGGGCGATGGATCTCCCCCCTACAGAGTTAGGGGCGATCCATCGCCCCTATGTATCAGAGTAGGGGGCGATGGATCACCCTTATGAGGCTATGATAGGGGCGAGTGATCGCCGTGGTGCGATCAATCACACCCCTATCACAGGAGGCCTCCAGCCAGTCTCCACTCCGAGTCTCCGAATCCCGACTCCATCACCGATCGATCGCCCTCAATTTTGTTGATAGCAGACTGGCAGAAACATGGTAGATGGATCGAAATCTTCCTTTTTTTTGGGCGATCAGTTGCATTTGAGTCGGCACCCGACAACAGACACAGCACAGCCCCGAACCCCGAACCTCGAGCCCCGAGCCCCGAGCCCCGAGCTCCAACTCGCGAGCAGGCTCGTTGACCCGATCATCGACAAGCTCGCGAGCCCGGATAGTCGAGATCGACTCGGTTCGTCTGTTTGGCTCAAGCCAAACTCGCTCATTACTGTAGCGAGTCGAGCTAACTCTACTCGCTATAGTAACGAGTCGACAGCATGCAGATTTAACATCTCTAGAGCATACCCAAAAATCACATATCCAAGTTGGGTTACATCGTTGTAGTCAATTCTGTTTGTCACAATTGCCACCATTTTGTGGTTAAATTTAAACCATGTTGAGCTTTCTCTTCAAATAATAGAAGGCACAAGAGGAAGGCCAATGAGGAGGTCCGTAGGGGACAGCCTACGATGTAAATCTTAAACATGACATATACCTATACATATTATGTCATGCTATGCATGTACATTGATTAATAGTTGTAGGGTTCTGATTATTTTATGGGATTTTTTCTTTTATTTTTCAGTACGGGTTTACCCTTCTAATCTTCACGTGATTCTGAGCTTTTGTCTCAGACAGCTGCCCCCATTTTTCTTACGTCCTTTTGTGACTTATCTATCTCTCTTCCAATCCCTGAAAGTTCATACGTCTGACTAGCTCTCTACTCTCTCTCTCTCTCTCTCTCTCTCTACTTCCTGCCTAGCTTTTCTAAAGATTGTATTTTTCGGTTTTAAATCTGTAGAGTGGATCAAGATGAATACTCGTACAACAGGTTGAGATTCTTTGATCTTTCGTTCTCCGCTCCGGAGCTGTTACTCCAAGAATGGTGAAGAAGAAGAGATCCGTTTTGCAGTTCTTGTTTTACCTACTGCAAGGTTTTCTACTTTGGTTTTCATGCTGCGACTTGGCAGAAGCTGTTTCTTCTTCGCTACCCACTGATGGAGTTGCGCTTCTAGCATTTGAGTCGAAAGCAGATGTAAATAAGAAGCTTGGATTCTCCATGAACAACAGCTTGCATTTCTGCCATTGGAGAGGAGTTGCTTGCATTCAACACAAGGTGGTGCGACTCGTCCTCCGAGGGTTAGATCTCGGCGGGGTTTTTCCTCCTAACTCATTGACTCGGCTCGACCAACTTCGAGTTCTGAGTTTGCAGAATAACTCGCTCACTGGTTCCATTCCTGATCTCTCCCGTCTCTTTAATCTTAAAAGTCTGTTTCTTGATCGGAACTTCTTCACCGGTTCTGTCCCGCCGTCGGTTCAGTCACTGCGCAGGCTCCGGACTATTGATTTATCTCATAATAATCTCACCGGTTTGTTACCCAGTTGGTTAATCAAGCTAGATGGGATTTATTATCTGCGCTTAGAGTGGAATTTTTTCAATGGAAGCGTTCCGGCGTTTAATCAGTCCTCTCTCCAAACTTTTAATGTCTCCGGTAATGATCTCACTGGAGCTATTCCGGTCACCGCGACTCTGCGAAGGTTCGGGCCGACGTCGTTCTTACTTAACCCGGGTCTTTGCGGCGAAGTCATACACAAAGAATGCCATCCCGGGCAACCCTTTTTCCGCCCCGCTACTTCGCAACTAGCTTCTCCTCCGTCTCCGGTGGTTCTCGGTCAGAGCGCGGAGGTTCACGGCGTTGAGCTTGCGGAGCCTCCTCTGAAGACGCACAAAAGAATGGCGGTGATAATCGGGTTCTCGTCAGGAGCATTCGTTCTCTTACTTACACTTCTCTGCTTCTTCACTGCGGTGCGGAAACAGAGAAACAGAAAGGACTCGAAGGCGATGATGGCATCGGACACGGCAGCTACGGCGGAGGCTGCGGCGGTGATGCGAATAGAAGAAGACAACGAGTTGGAGGAGAAGGTGAAGAGAGTGCAGGGGATGCAGGTGGGTAAAAGCGGGAACCTGGTTTTCTGTGCAGGTGAGGTGCAGCTGTATAGTCTGGACCAGCTGATGAGGGCTTCGGCGGAGCTGCTCGGAAGAGGAACTCTGGGGACCACATACAAGGCAGTCCTTGATAGCCGTCTGATCGTGAGCGTGAAGCGACTAGATTCGACTAAAATGGTGGGTACAAGTAAAGAGGTGTTCGAACGGCAGATGGAGGCGGTGGGTGGGCTGAGACACCCTAATTTAGTCCCTCTCAGAGCATATTTTCAGGCCAAAGAAGAAAGACTGCTAATTTACGATTACCACCCCAACGGCAGCCTCTTCTCCCTCGTCCACGGTAAGGAATCCAGATCTCTCAGCTTCACCAGTCGTCCCTGGCGGTCTGGTCTGTCTGCTATTTGTTTTTAATTAATTTTCCTCGATTAGACAATTTTATGAGAATTTATTGCGATATTTCCAAGGTGACCCCGAGAATCTTTCTGTTCTTCACTGTCTGGACTTTTGGGTAAGAGCTAATTACAATGAAAACCCAGTAATTAGACTGTAATTATGTTTGTTAATTGGTAGGGACGAAGTCAACAAGAGCCAAGCCATTACACTGGACTTCATGCCTGAAAATAGCAGAGGACGTAGCTCAAGGCCTTTCCTACATCCACCAAGCATGGCGGCTCGTGCATGGCAATCTCAAATCCTCCAACGTCCTCCTCGGCGCCGACTTCGAAGCTTGCATCACCGACTACTGCCTTTCCTCCCTCACCACCCATTTTCCGAACGAAGACAACTCAAAATCTAATCCGTACAAAGCTCCAGAAACTCGGGCTGGAGTTAATGGCGGGCAGACAACCTCCAAATCTGACGTCTACGCATTCGGAGTGTTACTCATCGAGCTTCTCACAGGGAAGGCTCCGTCCCAGCACCCATTCTCGGCGTCAAACGAGGTAGCGGACTGGGTGAGATCGACGAGAGAAGATGAAGGGGAAGACGAGAGTAGAATGGCATTGCTGGTGGAGGTGGCTACAGCTTGTAGGTCAAGGTCGGCGGAGCAGCGGCCCACGATGTGGCAGGTGTTGAAGATGTTGCAGGAGATCAAGGAGAGTGTATTCATGGAGGATGGTGAGACGGGGGAAGATGTAGGGACCAAGTCGGAGCAGATCTAGTTGGCCTATAATTGCTGCTACAGTCTGAACTGTAATGTAATTGCATGTATAGAAGGAATTATTTAGGAGTATAACAGACGTCGTGCTTTTTCCTTTTTTCTGCTCATTGTCCGCCATTATTTTTGTTCGGTTCATGTCTTCTTCATCAGTAAAATGATGTGACAGGACGAGGATATGATATTCGCCCTAATTTTTCTCATGCTTGGTTGTTCTTCCATTTGCTTATTTACCTCCACGGGGGTCTTGTTACGAATCAATGGACGGTTTGACGGGAACAATTAGCTGTGTACAGAACTGTGGTTGAACCCCGGTTATGGAATTGGAATAGTTGATTGTAGAGTGATGACTGTCACTAAAACATGAGTTTAGGATCCAAGTTTGGGAGATTTTTATAAGATTTTGACAAATCATAAGTTATTTTTTAATTCAAATTAAGTACGTGGCAGCACACATGTGAAGACAACGAATATTCAAGATTCTGTTTGATTGTGATTATTCTTATCTCATACTAGTGGGGTTAAATAGAATTCTCTTTCTTACATAGTAAGATATGTTTTGGCATAATTTTAAAATTAAATCTGTGTGAGTTCTAGCTTAAAACAGATAATATTGTGTTAGGATTAAACGCCATAATCCACCTGTAACGAACGATCAAAAATCGAGAAGAAAAATAACACGGAAAGATTTATAGTGATTCACTCTCGTTGTGAGAGCTACGTCCACTGGCCGCTTACAAATTTCACTAAGAACAAAAATGAGTTACAATAGTTTTTGTCTTACGCTCTCTCACTCTCCAATAACTTAAATACGTCTTTATATAGTAGACAATTTAGAGTTACAGAATAACAGGGTAAATATTATCAAAATACCCTTAAACCTAAATTAGGCTTCACAACTCAACAATCTCCGACTTGGAGACTAATCTCATCGTCTCTCCATCTGTAGCGGCTTCATTCTCATATCTTATCCAAGAAATCTGACTGAAGTTGCGCACAACTTCAGCTTCTCGCTCGTCACAGCTTTCGTCAACATGTCAGCTGGATTCCGACTCCCTGAGATCTTTTCAAGTGTCAATACTCCATCTTCTAAGGCGGATCTGATGAAGTGATAACGCACCTGTATATGTTTTGTCCTGCCATGATAAACCGGGTTCTTTGCCAAATGGATGACACTTTAGCTATCACAATGCAATACACTCCCATCGTAGTTTTGACCTAACTCACGTAAGAAAGGCTGCACACATCATCTCCTTCGCGACTTCTGTCACTGCAATATACTCTGTTTCACAACTAGAAAGAGCAACGACATCTTGAAGCCTCGAGACTCAACTGATTGCTGTGCCACCCAAGGTGTAGACATACCCAGTTCTGCTTTTACTGCTGTTAGTATTACCACCATTATCAGCATCAACGTATCCATCTAGACCCAAGTCTGACTTTTGAAAGCATAAAGCGAAATCCGAACTTCTCTTCAAATATCGCAAGATCCATTTTATGGCTTCTCAATGTTTTTTTCCTAGATTACTCATAAACTTACTGACAACTCCCACTCCATGTGCAATATCTGGTCGTGTGCAAACCATAACGTACATAAGAATACCAACAGCAGAGGCATATGGAACAATAGTCATCTAGTCTTTCTCTTCATCGGTCGAGGGCAACTGATCTTTGGATAGTCTGAAATGACTAGCCAACGGTGTAGTGACTGGCTTAGCATCGTGCATCTTGAACCTACTAAGAACCTTCTTTACGTATTCTTCTTGTGAGAGTTTGAGAACCTCCTTATCTCTGAATATCCTCATCCCAAGGATTTGTTTTGCAGTACCTAAATCCTTCATTACAAACTCCTCAGATAACTTCCTTTTCAACCTGTCAATCTCATGCAAGCTTGCTCCAGCAATTAACATATCATCAACGTAAAGGAGCAGAATAATATAAGAGTTATCAAACATTTTGATGTAGCAGTAGTGATCGGCTTCGCATCTCACAAAATTGTTATCTTTCATAAAGCTGTCGAACATTTTGTACCAGTGCCTTGGAGCCTGTTTCAAACCATACAAGCTCTTCTGAAGCTTACACACAAGCTTCTTTTTATTTTTCACCTCGAAACCTTCTAGTTCCTGCATATAGATTTCTTCGTCTAAATCACCATGAAGAAAAACAGTCTTCACATCCATTTGCTGAAGATGAAGGTTTTTTTTCACAACCAGACCCAAGACAGTTCTGATCGTTGTCAACTTCATAACTGGTGAAAAGATCTTGGTGTAGTTAATACGTTCTTTCTGTTGGAAACCTTTGACAACCAATCTAGCCTTGTACCGCTTGCTCCCATCATGTTCTTCTTTAATTCGGTAAACTCACTTGTTGTGCAGTGCTTTCTTACCCTTCGGCAACTCAGCCAATTGTCAAATTTGATTTGACTTCAACGAGTCCATCTTATCTTTCATGGCTGCCTCCCACTAAATCAAATCATCAGACTGTGATGCTTCCTCATAAGATCATGGTTATCCCCTGTCGGTCAACAGGATGTAATTAAGAGATTGAGACCATCTATGGACTAGTTTGCTAACTCTGGATGATCTTCTCAGTTCTGCAATTGGCGTTTGTAGATTTACCTCTAGAGTCACATTTTCATCAACTTCTTCTTCAACAACACTCTGATCTTCTTTGACAGTCGGAGCATTATCAGCTGAAAAATCTTTCAAGTTGACCACAGTAGACTCTTTCAAAACAGAAATCCCACTGTCGGAAGTCTTGCCAACAACATCTTTGTAAATGACCTGTTCGTTGAAGATGACGTTCCTGCTGCGAATGATCTTCCGATTTTGATTATCCTGAAAACTATAACCAAACTCGACGTCCCCATAACTAATAAGAAAACATTTCTTAAATTTTGGATCAAGCTTGCTTCTAACAGAATCATCAATGTGTATATATGATAAGCAACCAAACACTTTCAAAAAAGAAAAGTTTACCTTTTTTACCGCTCCAAGCTTCTTCTGGAAGTTTGAAATCTGGAGGTACGGAGGGTCCTCTGTTGATCAGGCAGGCTGCAGTGTTGACAGCATCTGCCCAAAAACATTTAGGCAGCCCAGCGTGCAATCTCATTCTCCTTGCACGTTCATTCAGGGTTCTGTTCATTCTTTCAGCTACCCCATTCTCTTGAGGTGTTCGAGGAATAGTCTTCTCCATCTTGATCTCATTCACAGCACAATACTCTCTAAAATCTGCATCGATGTACTCGCCTCCATTGTCAGATTTCAAACATTTTACTTTCAGATTCGTTTCATTCTCAACCAAGGCCTTCCACTTCCTGAAAATACTAAATACATCAGACTTGTTTTTCATGAAGTAAACTCATATCTTTCTTGTTGAATCATCTATAAACGTCACGTAGTAGGAAGATCCACCAAGAGAAGAAACAGGTGCGGGTCCCCACACGTCGGTGTGTATTAATTCCAGTCTTTTCTTCTTCAGCTCGTTCCCAACTTTTAAAAAACTGACACGTTTTTGTTTCTCAAACATGCAACTTTCACATAATTGATGCTCGACAGACTTCAACTCCGGAATCTAACCATTCTTGACAAGAAGCTTAATTCCTTTCTCACTCATATGGCCCAATCTACAATGCCACAATTCTGTGTTCTACGAGCTATCAACAATAACAACTGTGTCTCTGCATGTAGATGTCATATATAAGGTACCTATTTGTGACCTCGAGCGACAACCATCGCTCCTTTAGTTACCTTCCAAGTACTGGCTCCGGAACTAATATGATGACCTTCACTATCAAGCCGTCCAACTGAAATCAGATTTCGCATCAACCTTGGCACGTGTCTCACTTTACTAATCTTCCAAACAGACCCGTTTTCCATCTTCAGTTTGATGTCATCGATGCCCATAATATCCAATGGCTCACCGTCTGCAAGGTAGACATTCCCATAATTTCCGTCTACATAATTCTCCATTAATTCCTTATGTGCGGTGGTGTGAAAAGATGCTCCTGAATCCAAGACGCACGAGACGAGTCTATAGGGCTGTCAACCGAAAGAAGTAATGCATCAGTGATATTTTTTGTTACCGCATTTGCTCCATCACCTTTGTCATTTCCGTTCTTCTTCGGTGCTCTACAATCTTTTTTCATGTAATTCTATTTGCCACAATTCCAGCACTCAAGTGTTCGCCGGGACTTAGATGGATCTATTCCATTCTTTGACTTTAATCTGCCCCTACCCCAGTTGGAGTTTCTCTCATTATTTCTACATCTGTTTTCAACATTCAGGGCTGAACCTTTTGATGTTTCACCAAAATCAATTTTACGAACCTCCTCGGCAAGAATACGATCCCTCACATCGGTGAATACCAATTTTGCGCTTCCGACTGAGTTACTAACTGCTGCTTTCATAGGCTCCCAACTATTCGGTAGAAACGCCAGCAAAATTAGGGCACGAACCTCATCCCCAAAATAAATATCCACATATAGCAATTGATTCATAATATTATTAAATTCATTCAGATGCGTTGCAACAGAAGTAACATCAATCATCTTCAGATTAAATAACTTCTTCATAAGAAATACTTTATTATTCGCAGAGGATTTCTCGTACATATCAAACAGAGCTTTCATCAGACTCGCGGTGGTCTTCTCCTTTACTACATTGTGAGCAACGCTTTTGGTTAGCGTCAATCGGACGACTCCAAAAACCTCTATGTCAAGGAGATTTCATTAACCGTTTTCCATCTTCTCTGGTTTCGCACTAAGGGGAAGATGAAGTTTTTTCTTGTACAAGTAGTTTTCAATTTGCAATCTCCAAAACGCAAAATCTGTCCCATCGAATTTTCTAATACCGTGTCCTATACTATCGTCAACTGTCATCGTTATCAAAGAACGAAAATTTACCAAAAAAAAATTCTAAATAAATCCGCCCAACAATATAGATATCCAAAATATTTAATAAAAATCTGAAAATCAAATTTGTATCCCAAAATTATTTTCTGAACAGAATATCCAAATCGCACCCTTTTAAAATCAGAGTAAATCCTGCAAAATTTTCTGAATCAATAACTTTGCCAAAATATTTTCGATCACCCAATATCAAAATTTGAACCTAAAAAATTCCACACAAACAACTTCTCAAATCTGAATAATCCAAAATAAAAATCGATATCTCTGTCTCTGTTTCTCCCTAAAAAACAAAGAAATACAATCAGATCGGTGATGGCTAAACAGCAAGACAGTTCGGCAATCGTTGAGAATGATGACGAAGATCGAACGATGGTCCTTTTTTTTTCTTCGTGCCGACAACGGCGGAGTAGGTCGGCAGTCGTGGCTAGAACATGCTTTGGTTTTCTGATTTTCTTTACCCAATGAAAATTGCAAATTTTTCACACTAAAATTGCAAACCCGATTCCTTCGATGCCTTCGAAAAAATCAAACCTTGATTTTCGAAACTGCTTCAACCTGAAGCTCTGTACTAGTTGTTAGGATTAAACGCCATAATCCACCTGTAACAAACGATCGAAAAGTGAAAAGAAAAATAACACGGAGAGATTTATAGTGGTTCACTCTTGTTGTGAGAGTTACGTCCACTGGCCGCTGACAAATTTCACTAAGAACAAAGATGAGTTACGATAGTTTTTGCCTCACATTCTCTCACTCTCCAATAGTCTATATGCGTCTTTATATAATAGACAATTTAGGGTTACAGAATAATAGGGTAAATATTATCAAAATACCCTCAAACCTAAATTAGACTCCACAACTCAACAATCTCCCACTTGGAGACTAATCTCATTATCTCTGTATCTGTAGTGGCTTCATTCTCATATCTCATTCAAGAAATCCGACTGAAGTTGCGCACAACTTCAACTTCTCACTCGTCACAGCTTTCGTCAACATGTCAGCTAGATTCTGACTCCCTGGAATCCTTTCAAGTGTAAATACTCCATCTTCTAAGGCAGATCTGATGAAGTGATAACGCACCTGTATATGCTTTGTCCTGCCATGATAAACCGGGTTTTTTACCAAATGGATAGCACTTTGGCTGTCACAATGCAATACAACCGTTGAAAGACAAATCTTCTATATTAAGAAGGAGAGTGATGGGGTACTGGAGCCTATGATTCGTCGTCGTTCGAAGTGGTTAACTAATTATAATTTGAGTTTTCATTTGGTACATGTTTAAGAAGAAAAAAGTAGGGATGGGCACAAATGTTCTTGCCCAAATGTTTTCCAATTTTCAGAACATTTCTAAAACTATAAAAAAAAAATCATTATTTTGGTTGATTTTTGTCTGCTTTTTAATATTTTGGTTCAGCTTTCGGCCATGCATGGACCGGTTTTCTAATTTTTGGACTAAGTTTTGATCGAATTCGGGTCTGATTTTTGACATACAATTCAATTCAGTTTTTCATAATTTTTTTACACCCAAAATCGTTGACCGAACTGTTACTCTTGGTTCCACTACATCCGAAGTTGGGTCCATTTCCTATAATGGTAGGAGCCATAACAAATCGGGACCAAATATGCCCACCTTAGGAAAAAGTATTCAAAACAATAATAATGTTCATCTATTATAAAAAAACTTTGTATGGTTATACAAGATCAAGTATAAGTGAAAAATGAAACACAAGTGCTCTTCTTGAATATTGAAGCTGACTGGTTAGCTCAATAGAATTTTACAGTACTCTTATATTGTGTATTGTAAAATACTAATGTGTTTATTTAGTCATTGCAACATATTTTGAAGTGTATTTTTAGTGCCTAACAATAACGATCGGTCAATTTTCAATTGAAGCTTCAAATAGTGGATGGAGTCGACTAAATCTCAAAGATGCGGTAGCCTGAGAATAATTCATGGTAGATGTGTCCCGATAGAAGTTTTTGAAGAATTGTATGGTGATCGACCGAATCTTACCTGTGGTAGATTGCAACGGTAGTTCACAAAAGCCCTTGCGGTCAACCAATTCTCGATTGTGGTAGACCACAACAATAGACCATAAAAGTCTTGTGGCAATCCAAACCTTAGAAAATTTCAAATTGAAGACACATGCGGTGTATCGGACCCATAGAGTGGTAGACCAAGGCAAATGTTAAGAATATTTTTATTGCATGTATTTAATAAATAAATTTTATGATTAATTTTCATGTTTGCATTATAGATATGTTTTATAAATTTAAAGAAAAATCATTGATTATTTGTGCAATTTTAAATTTATATATATGTTGATATATATATATATATATATATATAAAAGATTAAATTCAAAAAGAAATAATCACATTAATCCATGACCTATATTTGAAGTATATGATTTTCAAATTAATAAAGTTATAAATACAGTTCACTTCGTAGAGAGTCATATCCTGACTATATATGTAGTGACATAAAGTAATTGTATTTTATATAATATGATTATATAGGACTTGACCATATTAAATTATATTATTCTTATAATATCCGTTAAATGAAAAATAATTAATTTTATCATAATGACGATCATATATGTATGATCTTAATTCATTGTATTTAGTAGACTCCTATTTCATTTCAATTTATTCTTTAATTTACTCAGTATAGTTTTGTACGAGCTATATTACACAAGTCTTGTATTTATTATTTTGGAAATAAATTACGTGAGTAACTGAGAATGCTAACATTGATACAATGAAATCTATAATACAAGATTTCATTGTTTGTTAGTTCATGAATTAATTATTCAATTAAAAAGTAATGATAGTCAATCATAAAGATGTAATATAAAAAATTCACGAATTTTATATATAACTCTATTACGAATCTTAATAGATGATTAATACATATGTAATGATTATATCAATGGACATTACTTTAAGTAAATATATTTTATAGTTGTAAGAGTGCAATTCTAGGTATTTAATTGAATTACTCTAAAGTTAATAATTGTGTTAATTAATATAAAGAGTTTATATTAATTGACAAATATTATTGTAGTTTAGGATTATAGGTTCATCGATTCCTTTGTCATCTTGTATTACTATTTAAATTTCAATGTTACAAGAATAAATATATAAATGATTAACTATGATTAAGCATTTATAAACACTCAAAAGAATACATTATGATTTAAAATATATAAATAATTTTTATAGTTCGAATTCAAAATAAAATATTATTAGATGAGATTATTTTAAAGAATTTAAATTATATTTGAATAATCTCATCAGATGAGATTATTCAAATCAGATGAAATTTTATCTTCGAATTTAAATTGAAATTTATTATTTAAATCATACATTATATTTATATGTACAAATAGTACTACAGAATAAATAATTGATCACATTTAAATCTAATATATATTGTGTGACATATGTAAAATTGAGAAATAGAATAAGAGTGGTCCTCAATCCACTCTAGGTAGCAAAGTCAAAAGGCGAGGATTGGAAAATTTTGTGACATCATTTCGTGGCGCAAAAAGATAAAATTCTTCTCAAAGGCAAAGTTAAAGTCAAAGTTTGCTAGTCAATCTGCAAAAGTCCGCAAGTCAACTGATGGGACTCCACTGGTCAAACCTGTGTGACTCTGCACTTTGCATTGTGGGACTGCGCTTTGTAAGGTGGGAGTCCGCCCACAACAGAGGAAGTCTAGAGAAGTCGTTCTGCGACGATTTTCTTAGAAAAACTCATCATTTTCTGCGATTTTCACTCTCAATCAAACAGACAGAAAACTTGCATTCACTGAATATTGAACTAAATGACACCAAAACAACTCAACATTTCAAAATTTACCTAAAAATTCAAATCCCACAAAAAATAAAAAACTTAAACCCGAAACTAACGAGAACGAGGTTAAACGAACTTACTCTTTACAAAACACAAAAAATGGGACGAGACAAACACAAGGCAGGCAACGGAAACTCGATCTTTCCTAAACAACTCTCTCACTCGCCCTCTCTCTACTTGCTCTCGTGGAGGAAAAACAAAGGAAATTTTTTCCTTTTCTATTTAAAAAGAATACAAAAAAAAATTAATAATTAAAAATTAAAAGTTAATTTAAATTTGTTAATCTCTATTATTACATTTTATATACTAAACAAACAGTTGAATCTCTTCATCTTAACAAATCTAAATCCAACTGAAATGTCTCAACTTAATCCAAATTTTTTTTCCAAACTCTCAACACAATTCAGTGGTGACAATTTGATTTAGTTAACTAATTTCTAAGACCCAATGATATGGAAAAACCTGAAATTCACTGAAAGTTCCAACCTTTTAGGAATCTTCTCCTAACAAATCTACAGACAAAGTATTAATCTATCTAATTGAAGATTTTAGAAATCACCAAGTGGGACACAAAACTGAGGGCTTGACCAATTTGACCAAAAAGTTATATGTGACCACATGCCAATGAAACAAGAAAATTCGAGTTAACACGAAACAAATTGATCTCAAATAATACAAAAAACTTATTAAAAAAAATATAAGATAGAAAAATACGAGATATTATAGGATACACCTCCAAAAGAAAAGAAATCCAACTTTGAGTGTAAGAAGTCAAACACTTCAAGGTCGAGTGTCGTGCAGCAAAGAAAGCTCCAAAAGCTTTCAAGAAGAAGACAATGACAAAAGTAGTTAGTAGCTAAGGTTCGGTGGTGATTTTCCATTTTGTTGTTTTCTGTATTAGAGTGTTTATTTGATTTCTGGTTAGCACTTACCTGGTATTTGGGTCTATATAAGATTATCTGGTTTTGAATTTAAATGTTTAGGCCTTATTGAACTATCGTTTAATTATTGCACTATATTTTCTTGTGATCACTATTATGGACATCTGAGTTTGAGGTGTGTTCAAGTCTTCTACTGCAAACCAAGTTTTAATTAGGTGATCGGGTTATTTGACCCTACATTCTATAGGCCCTCCTTTGACAAAGAGAGCTACTGGTCACAAGGGAAAACAATCAAAGATGTCTGGTAAAGTGTTGTTTGTAAAGAAGACCATAGTGATAGCGATGTACTAATTGTGTCTAAAGGAAACTTAAAATTTTGCAAGAATAACATTCTAGATTCAGGTTGTTCGTTTCATGTATGTTTCAATTAAAACTAGTTTTCAACGTATGAAACTATTTATGAAAGCGTTGTGTTAATAAGTGATAACACATCTTGTAAGATGGATGATAATAGAGCAATCAGAATCAAAATGTTTAATAGAATTTTTAAGACACTTAGTAATGTATGACATATTCACGATTTGAAAAAAATATTTGATATTTTTAAGTATTCTTCATTCAAAAGGATAAAAAGTACAATGCAAAAGATTAGTAGAGGTAAGTTCAAATGTGTATTGAATTCAAGCTAGTTTGTGAAGGTTAAAAGTATATTCACAATCGAATCTCAACTTCTAGATCAATGAGCTCGAGTAAGTACGGACTCAATGGGAGGCGAGCGACCACGAGTTTAACTTCTACAATCTAAATGGAATCCAATACACACTCGAGCTCACTCATTTTACGTAGAAATAACAATATGGGTGCCGTAGCCCTCTGTCTTGCAGTTGTATTTTCTTTTAAAGGTAATAAAACTACTATGATTGTTAAGTCACCTTTTAGAGAGATGTTTAAGAAGAATCAAAACATCAAGTTTCTATGTGAAGCTTTGGATTTGATCTTTATCTACATCAAAGTATATATATCAACCTAGCTCAAATATTAAGGGTGATATCATCATTGCATCGTTATCAATTCCAATTTCAATTAGTGTTCTATCACCACATTCAAGAGGGAGATAAATCCCTCAGCTAAGTGTTGAATGTGTTTAAGATTGTTGATTCTAGTAAAAAGTCTTTTACATATTCAAATGCAGTTAGTTTTGATAGTTTGTTGATGTCGTGGAGGAGAAGATGAATCCTTCTTCACGAGTATGAAACTCAAAGTTGAAGAGGGCTTAAACTTAGTTGGTGTCAGTTGTTGAGTTTGCCTTCTAAAGATTTTGTGGAAGAAGTTGAGAATATCTTGATTAAAGATTGAAGATTTCTCCATGCATTTTAATTGTTTTGAAAAGAGGGATGGTTAGAATTCAATGTTCCGAATTCTTTTTCGATCAGGTAAAAAAACATGCATTTTGAATCTTATATTGAAATTTGTGTCAATGTAGAGATTGTTAGAATTCGATAACCCGCATCTTAGTTGGATAAGATTGGACTCATATTCATTATTAAAGTTTTGACATTACTCTATTTATATTGTTTAAATTGAAAATTGCGTTGTACTTTGTTTTTTTTATAGCGGATGCTTTTATTTTTGTCCGTGATTTTTTTTTAAAATTTTTTTACATAAATATTGATGTCCGGTTTTCATTTTTTGTTTGTGTAACCTTCTATTTCTAGCAAATACTAGACTATAATAATTCTTTTTTCTTTGTTTTTGCTATAAAGTTATTTTTATACATGATAATTAAGTTTGAGTAAAAAAAAAAATATATATATATATATTTAAAATCAAATTATGTGGTGGATAATATTTATAAAAAAAAGTAGAGGGCAGAAATTGGCCGAACCCTCTCTTGAAAGCAAGGAGAGAGAAATTTAGGAGAGGGAAAAGGAAGAAGATGAAGTGTTGATATATATATCGAATCTCTATTATCAGCATCACACAGTAGTCTGCAGATTGAGGCGAACTGCAGGGAATACTTTGCAAGCCTGAAATGCCACAGGCAATGGATGCAGACACGGAAATGGGTGATTCTGAGACTCCGGCTGGACCTCCTGACCGGCCGGTTAACGGCTCCGATCAAAGCGACGCTTCGATGGAGTTGATATCACATGCTAGACAACTTATCAATCAAGGAAAGCCAACTCTAGCCTTACAAGCGGTAACTTCTATGGCTAACCTAATCTCTCTTTATCTCTCATTCTCATCGCTTTTCATGGTTTCTTTTTTCCCTTCCAATTGGATCTATTTTCCCTTTTCTTTCGTCGAGTGGTGTTCGTTTCTTTTCCCTCCCCACATTTTGCAATATTTTTTTCTGATTTTCTAATGCCCGTCTCTTTCTTGAGAATTCTTACCGTGGTATTTTAGGTTGGGGGAATTTGATTGAGGTAATTGTGTGATAACTGCATGAATCTCTAATTATCTTTTGAAAATTAAATTTTTGGTTTGGTTTAGGATTTCTTACTGCCTCGATCTTTCCATCTCAAGAACTGGGTTTTCTGCACAAGATATTTTCATTAGCTGTGTAATAATTTACTTTTTCAGAAGTACTTATTGTTTCTGGCTTGCCTAGTTTAATTGTTGAAGCTAAACAACAGAAATTGACATTACTTTGGGTTTGACAGAGGGCATGGCAAAAAAGAATCCACAAACCTTCTTTCATTTTCGTTGCTTCTGTGATCACTATGAAGAAAACCAATCGTCTTTGCTCGCAAACTTTTTCATTCTCTACAAAAATTGATTGGCAATTCGAAGTTGATGTGTATTCTATGGAAACAGTTGATGATTTTTTCTTTTTACCCTTCTACCATTGCCGCCTTTCAGTGTATTTCATCCTGTTAATTTACTTAATTGCTTTCCCTTTTTCCTAATTCTTAACTTACTCTCATCATCCATTTGTTTTTGAATATTGAGTTTGATGCTGCCTCAGGTTCCTAATATCTGTTTAAGTGTTATGTTGTATCAGACTGTGTTGAAAAGAGAATAATATTAGATTGATATATGAAACAGGTAGTCCTAGCACTAAGAACCAGAGGGGGGGATGAAGTTGTGTTTCAAGCTCTTGACCGTGCACGGGAGGCTTACAGAATTAGATTACGTGAGAGTGCCGCTGCTGATCAGCTAGCTTCTCTGTTTGCTGAGTGCGCCATTGCTGAAGCACAGCCTGGAAAAGCTGAACCTTCCCCATCATCTGTTCTAGGTGGTCATGGTAAATCTGTAAATGCTTATGATACAGCTATTCTTGCTGAAACTGGTAGAACCCAAGTAGTTGTTGATGCCTTCTCGGATGGAAGCAGCTTCATCTGTTTACAGTGTGGGGGTGTAGTTAGCTTGCAAAGAAAAGATGAACACTACGCATATTGGTGTTGCCAACTTTGAATTATTGTTCATCAGCTTATATGTAACTTGTCTTCCTCATTTTCTCAAGCATGCTTTTTCTGCTTAAATTTGAGAGTGTAGTCTGACAGGAGAGGATTGCGACAGTTGGGAGGTTTGTACAAGTACTGTGTTGTTAATGTGGAGAAAAATCTAAGAAATAAGATCATCCATGGCGGTGTCAAGCTATGGTGATTCTCTTGGTAAGTTATAGTTCAGTTTCTTTGTGTTCAAATGGATTTCTCTTTCTTTTGCGTTTTTGCTTATGGTGATTTAGCTGACCTTTGGATTAGCCCTGGACCAAATTCTGAATGAACGGTCGGCTTTCAGGATGGCCATTGCTCGTGTTCTTCCAATTGTGGCGCCAATAAAAACGTAAAATTTTTGTATGTTTTAAATATTTAGCATTCGGATCCGTTTTTGAAAACATTTATTTTAGACTGGCATACGATCTGACTCACAGCCTGATAGTTCAAGGTAGGTAAGTAGACAAGTAAGATCTTGAACCATCATTTCTTGTCCTGATCGGTGTGCTTAACCAAGCTTGGGCTGGAGATTTGGTTTGATTTCAACAAACCTGGCTTGGTGACCTGATCTGAAAACAAAGATGAACAAAAACCACCTCTCAAATCATGAGTCATGATGTGCCCCATATCCATCATTCTTCAAAGATTCAACGGTGGTTTTTTAACCTATTTTTAAGTGGTTATTTTGTAAGTTTTTATACAGGAACATATTTTAAGGATATTAAATTCTTCAATTCAGAATCTGCTTATGTTATGACATTCTTTAAGGTGAAACATAAATGAAAAATCAACCACACGCCAAAAAATTATTCAACTTTTTAAAAAAATTTATTTTCACACTGATTTCTGAGCTTACTTAGTTGTTTTGGAAAAAAAGAGCATAATGAATAATATAGCTGACATTTAAAAATTTTTAGAATAAATTGAATCATGAAATTTAGACATCAATTGCTTTTTCAAACAAACTCATTACCGAGAGCTCTATTTTTCCCAAAAACCCAGAAGTGAGAATTGTCCGAGCACTCTTCAACCATGTCCAAAATTGAAGGAGCTTGATATAATGTTTAATGATTTTTTTCTTTTAATCTTTTACGTTTTAGATTATGTTTGAAGTGTCATGTTTTTTAGTGTTAATTTGAGCATTCTTTTGTAAAAAAAAAAAAAGAACATGTCCTTTTTATTCAAAAAGTGTTGAGTTGTATCGTTAAATCAGGTTCACAAACAAACTGTTACAAATCCTGTTAGCGTTTGGTATTTCTCTTTATGCAATTTTTTCTTTTTAACTTTATATGTATTTTTCTATTTGTCCTATAAAAGCCTCTAAACTATTTTCATTTAATATAAGAAAAAGATATAATACAATTTCTATTATCATCTTTTACATTTCTTCGTCGCACTATTTTTCCTGACATGATATCAGAGTCATAAACAACTCCCTATTTCTCTCTGTACCTTCTTTGAACGATGGCCTTCTCATAGAGTATGATAGACGTACCTTCATCGACTTCTTCTAGACTACCTTCTCTTTTTCGTCTTCCCTCAGTAAATTAGGGCTTAACTATTAAACTCGATGATTCAAACTTTCTTATTTGGAAAAACCAACTATTAAGCATGGTCATTGTCAATGGCCTTGAGGATATTCTCACTGGATCTCGTCTCTATCTTCCACAATGACGAAGCTCATATATAGACCATCAACCCGAATTTTCTCTCATAGCTGAGGTACAATTGCCTTATAATGAGTTGGATCTATGCCTCCACTCATGAACAAATACTAGGGCAGTTGGTAGGCTATTCCTCAGCTTTCGAGATCCGGGAGGCACTCGAGCAACTTTACTCTGCTTCGGCCTTCGTTTGGATCTCAGAGCTTCGCACATGCTTACAAGCATTTCGCAAAGATGACCTCAGTGTTATGACCTATGTCCAAAAATTTCGGAGTCTCTGCAACACACTAGCTGCAATCGATAAACCAATTAGCTACAAGGACCAACTTCTGTATTTTTTAAAAGGCTTAGAAGCAGAATACAAATCTTTCGCCACTTCTATTTCTACTCGCACTGATCGGCCCTCCGTTGAAGAACTCAACAACTTGTTAAGCTACAATTCTCGCCTAGAACGCCAAACTGCCACCATTTCATTGAGCTCCCTTCAAGTTAACTACACCAACATATCTGGTAATAAACCTAAACTTAAATTTCCTTCCCCACCTGAACCTCATTCCTCCTTTACACCCAACAGACCACGAGGTCGTTGACCAACCTTTTTACCTCCTTATCTACTTCCAACTCCAACCTATCGTCCACCTTCATCTCCTTTTTCTCAAAATCGACCACAATTTGACCTCGATGTCAAATTTGTCTTAGGACATAGTGCTAATTTGATACCACATAACTAACCTCCAATATCAAGCCATCTCAAACCCACCACGTAACTTCTCTATAGTCCTTCCCTCACGATATGTTCAACCAGCCACAACTACCACACCTCTAGACTTTTCCGAGTACATGGATTTTGGCACATCTCATCACTTTACTCCAGATCTGAACATGCTATACTCGACTACCTCGTACTGAGGCGATGCTCAAATCACAGTCGATAATGGTAAGGTTTCTGCTATCTCTCATATTGGTCATGCAACTCTTCCCACTCGCTTCTCCTCCTTAAACTTGTGTACTGTTTATCATTCTTGATTTCTTAAAAAAAAAAATATATATTCTTAGTGTCTTGCAATTATGTCTTGATAACAAAGTGTACATTGAATTTCATCCTTGTTTTTTTGTTGTTAAGGATCCGGTGTCTTGCAATGGTGTCTATTGAGTCTACTCTCCTTCTTCGTATCAAGCTTCCTCTACTTAGCTTCATACAATCTCTAGCAATCATTCTAATCTATGACACTTTCGTTTGAGACATCCTTCATCAAATATTATTCAATATGTTTTATCTAGTTATCATATTTCTTCTTCTTCATCTCGATGTATGGATTTTGTTCATCTTGTCAATTAGTAAAATCTCACAAGTTACCGGTTCCACTCATTGTATCTCATGCTACTGCTAGGTTTGAGTTAATTCATATTGATTTATATAACGTACCAAAATTTTATCCCAAAATTAGGGATTCAATCAAATCTAACCCAAAATAGCTTTCAACCCAATCAATTCATTTTCTAATCCCACGTAAGGAAACAATCAAACCATAACTGATTATCAACCAAAAATAGAGAAGCTGAATTTTACAGCTTAGCAAATCCGAGATACACTCGGATTTTTAGAAAATGCCATTCAAGATTCCGATGTTGAAATGTGAATTTGGTCTGGTAAAGTGACCGAATTCAGATGGGATTGGACTAGAAATCACTGAAAATCTGAATTGTTTGATTTCCAGCTCGAAAAATCCGAGCGAATTTCAGATTTCACGGAGAGGCGCGGGGTGATAACTCTTAAATTAGAGTTATTTTATACTATTTATTATTAATAAAATTTGTCTGATTTAAATGAATTTAAATAGAATGTGGTCAAAATTATAAAAATTGCTATAAGTTATTAAGTATGGAAAAAATTTAAGATATTAATGATTTTTATGCATATATTTTCAATTAAATCAGATTATGAGCATTAATAATTGTTTTTTATCTTTGTCCACAGAATTAGGAAAGATTGGATTGCACATTTGAAGGACCTAAAACAGAGGAAGATGAATGGAGAATATCTTAAAATCAGGAAAATTGAATTGATGGAAGAACAAGACAGAGAAGAGAAAGAAAATGGCGATGTGGCACTAAACGACAAAAGAAGAGTAATGTGGCGCGAAAAGAAGGAAGAGAAAAGTTGGCCGATGAGAGAATTTGAAAGAAAATAAAAAATTTAAAAAGGAAAAAAGAGGATTTTAGAAAAAGAGAGGATTTTTTAGTGTTAATTTGAGCGTTTTTTTGTAAAAAAAAAAAGGGACACGTCCTTTTTATTCAAAAATGTGTTGAGCTGTATCGTTAAATCGGGTTCACAAACAAATTGTTACAAATTCTGTTAGCGTTTGGTATTTCTCTTTATGTAATTTTTCCTTTTTAACTTTACATATATTTGTCTATTTGTCCTATAAAAGCCTCTGAACTATTTTCATTTAATATAAGAAAAAGATACAATACAATTTCTATTATCATCTTCTACATTTCTTCGTCGCTTTATTTTTTCTGACATGATATCAGAGTCATAAACAGTTCCATATTCCTTTTTGTACCTTCTTTGAACGATGGCCTCCTCACAAAGTACGACAAACGTACCTTAATCGTCTTCTCTACACTACCTTCTCTTCCTCATCTTTTCTCAGTAAATCAGCTCTTAACTATTAAACTCAATGATTCAAATTTTCTTATTTGGAAAAATAAGCTATTAATGGTCATTGTCAACGGCCTTGAGGATATTCTCACTGGAACTTGTCTCTATCTCCCAAAATGACGAAGCTCATATATAGATCATCAACATGAATTTTCTCTCATAACAGAGGTACAATTGCTTTATAATGAATTGGATCTATGCCTCCACTCATGAACAAATACTAGGGTAGTTGGTAGGCTATTCCTTAGCTTTCGATATCCGAGAGGCACTCGAGCAACTTTACTTTGCTTCGCCCTTCGCTCGGATCTCAGAACTTCGCACAAGTTTACAAGCATTTTGCAAAGATGGCCTCAAAGATGGCACTCGAGCAACTTTACTCTGCTTATGACCTATGTTCAAAAATTCGAAGTCTCTGCAACACACTGGCTGCAATCAGTGAACCAATTAGCTACAAGGATCAACTTCTGTATTTTTTAAATGGCTTAGGAGCATAATACAACTCTTTCGTCACTTCTATTTCTACTCGCACTGATCGGCCCTCCGTTGAAGAATTCAACAGCTTGTTGTTAAGCTACAATTCTTGCCTAGAACGCTAGACTGCCATCGTTTCACTGAGCTCCCTTCAAGCCAACTACACCAACATCTCTGATAATAAACCTAAACCTAAATTTTCTTCTCCACCTGGACCTTATTCCTCCTTTACACCCAACAGACCACGAGGTCCTCGACCAACCTTGTCACCTCCTTCTCTACTTCCAACTTCAACCTATCGTCCACCTTGCATCTCCTTTTTCTCAAAACCGACCACAATTTTGACCCTGATGTCAAATTTGTCTTAAACCCGGACATAGTGCTAATGTTTGATACCACAGAACTAACCTTCAATATCAAGCCATCTCAAACCCACCACGTAACTTCTCTACATTCCTTCCCTCATGATATGTTCAACCAGCCACAACTACCACACCTGTAGACTCTTCCTGGTACATGGATTCTGACACATCTCATCACTTTACTCCAAATCTGAACATGCTGAACTCGGCTACCTCGTACTGAGGCGATGCTCAAATCACAGTTGGTAATGGTAAGGTTTCTTCTATCTCTTATATTGGTCATGCAACTCTTCCCACTCACTTCTCCTCCTTAAAATTGTGTACTGTTTATCATTCTCCATTTCTTCAAAAAAAATCTTCTTAGTGTCTCATAATTATGTCTTGATAACAAAGCGTACATTGAATTTCATCCTTATTTTTTTGTTGTTAAGGATCCGGTATCCCATAAAAGTCTCCTCCGGGAAATCCTTGATAATGGTGTCTGTTGAGTCTGCTCTCCTTCTTCGTATTAGCCTTCCTCTGCTTAGCTTCATACAATCTCTAGCAATCATTCAAATCTGTGGCACTTTCGTTTAAGACATCCTTCATCAAATATTGTTCAATATGTTCTATCTAGTTGTAATATTTCTTCTTCTCGATATGGATTTGTTCATCTTGTCAATTAGTAAAATCCCCCAAGTTACCATTTCCACTCATTGTCTCTCATACTACTGCTAGGTTTGAGTTAATTCTTATTGATTTATGGGGTCCTTCTCAGTTTCCTCAATCATTGGTGTTAAATGTTATAATCTTTATTGATGATTTTTTCTAGATTTACCTGGTTCTACCTTCTCCACTATAAAAATGAAGCTTATAATGCATTTGCCATGGTCCAAAAAATGATTCACACTCAGTTTAGTAGTGCAATTAAACGTGTTTGATCAGATTGGGGTGGTGAGTTCCTGTCTTTGTCAAATTTTTTCACAATTCAGGAAATTATCCATGAAATTTCCTATCCTTACACCCCGTCATATCGACGTATCGTCAAAATGTAAAAATAGACATATCGTCAAAACAGGTTTAGCTCATGCCTCTAAGCCCTTATAATACTGGTCTTTCGCTTTTGGTACTGCGGTATACCTAATTAACCGGCTTCCATCAAAATTTTTGGTATATCAATCCTCCTTCCAGATACTATACAAACACAATCCTTCTTATGCTCATCTCCATATTTTTTGGTATCTATGCTTTCCTTTTCTGCGTCCTTATAACTCTCACAAATTAGAATTTAGTTCAAGTCCATGTGTCTTTCTCGGGTATAGCAGCAACCACAAAGGTTACATTTATCTTCATTTAACGACTGGTGACATCTATGTATCACGACATGTCATTTTCAATGAACAAATCTTTCAATTCTTCCACATCTCCTCGTCTACGGTTAAACATACTATAGTTCCCATCATTATTTCTCTGCTATTTACACCCACCACTCAACCCTACTCTCCTTCCACCAACCAACCTGTCATATCTCCTAATACGTCTTCTGTCTTCTCTCCCTCCCTCTCCTTTACCACTTCTTCTCTGCATGACCAACCCGAGAGCTTACTGGAACCATTGGCTGATACGAACCAAGGAAATTCAAAAATCAAAGTTTCAATCAAAGATTTTTCAAACATAGGTAAAGATTTGTTTAAGGAAGATAATGCACTTGAAAGTGTACAGAAAGAGTTTTTGATTAAAAAAACTACAAGCAAAGTCCAAAGATGTTTGGAGAGATATGCATGAAGATTACAAAGATCGAAGACATAGCATAAAGATTCACCCGAGTTTGAAAGAGATAAAGATTCACGCGAATTGGAGAGAGATAAATATTTACGTGAAGATTTGGAGAAGGTGTGGTGCACATACTCACGGAATAACTAAAAAAAAATGAAAGCACGTATTTCTCTATTTGTAATTTTCTGCTGTCAGCATCAGGCTTATAAAAGCCTCTAAACTATTCTCATTTAATATAAAAAAAAAAAAGATACAGTACAATTTCTATTATCATCTTCTACATTTATTTGTAGTCCTATTTTTTCTTCCAAAAATGAGTAACATACTTTAGATGGTCGAAACACTGTATCTCTTTTTTGGTGGTGTCTTTTGTAAGCTCATTAGAGCATGGAAACTCTAGTTTTTAAGAGATTTTTAATCCTCACTTTCAGCTGCTTCGAGCAAGCAAGACTCATTTTGAAATTAAAAGAAGTTTTCTTCTCCAAGCTTGAAGTGTTCTTCAAGTTGCCACGCTTCCATCTTTGGTAAGTTATATCTAAGAGGTTGTGTGAAGAATGAATCCATTATTTATGAGTGTAGGTGGATTTTTTTGTACTACACCTTTCTCCCCTTCTTATTTAGGAGTGAAAATTAGCAAAAAGGGTGCAGAAACTCTCATATTTGTCCATTAAAGAACCGTTCTCCTCCAAGCTCCACAAGGTTTTGATTTGTTGTTGCTTATTTCCTATATGAGCACCAAACATTGCACTACCAACCATTTTCTAACCATAGTGAATCTTTGCGCAATATTTGGAGGGCTTATTTTTCACTCATACAGCTTCAACCAGCCACAAGAATCACATCCATACGAGAGAGTTATGCATCACTAAAGTTGATACATTGTTCTCGACTAGAGTAGTAATTCGAGCTCCGGCGACCTCCACCACTTTAATCATTTCTTTTAATCCCCATCGAGTTAACTTTAATTTTCAGACGATATATTCTCCACATCCAGGGCTAAAAACTATCAAAATTTCAACTATACAACCTAAGTATAGCTCGAGTTATTGTTGTTCAAAGTTTCTATTTGTTTCTAGCAAAAAAGCATAAGCCTGATTTTCATGTACTTTTAAACTACCATCATTTTGAGGCACAGCAAGTCGCCTTGTATACATAGCTCAAACGCGGTCCAAACAACTTACTTGCTATGGAATGATTGTAATCAAAGATTACATTTTGGATATTGGAACTTCATGTTAATGTATTGGTGTAATTAGCGTAGTGATGTTGATGATAAAGAGATTTTGTATGTATAAACTGATAATATTTTAGAACTAATTTACACAGTGGCGATTTGTAATTGGCCGTCAAATCACTTTCTAAACATGATTTTTCGGTAGCATGTTTGTAGCAGTGGGTATGCATGTTTTGAAGGACAAACTATTGAACCAAATTATAATGTAATTTAAAATGTGTCAATTTAAACTATGTATTTTGACACAATTGTTGATTTAATTCTTCTATTAGTTTTTTATGCAGTTACCCCTCTCAACTAGGGGTGGGCGCCATTCAGATCGGTCCGAACTTGAAACCGAACTGATAAAAATATTAAAGACATTAATTAATCCTTAATTTAGAGATAAATATGTAAAACAAATAAATATTAGAATGTTCGAACTTTCTTCTATATTTGTGATAGTATTATCTTCAAAATGATCATCAATGTTTAAAGAATTTTTAAAAAGTTGAATATTTTGAGCCAACTTTTGGAGCATATAAGAACTTGAACACTTTGGGGGTTTAGAAAACTGCGAAATGCATCAAGAACACGACCACCACAACTAAAAGTAGATTCTTACGCACCATAGAAATTGAAATGATTAATATATTTTTCGCAATTGCACTCAAAATTTTATACCTCTCGAAGTTCTTCTTCCACCAAAATAATATGCCAGAACTATCTGAAAAAATTTCTAATTTCTGAGACAAATATACATCAATATCTGGCATATTAGATTCATCATTTTTCCCAGAAGAATTCCCAGGACCATAAAACATAGAATACGCTGCACTTGAATGAGCCTGCGCCAAAGAATTCATTGACTTTGGAGACCTTTATCGACTATTGTTGTTACTTTGAGTTTAATCTTCATTGGTTGTATCACCTTTATATTCAGTATACAAATTTTCAATTACGTCATCTAACTGCTTTAAATATTGTGCAGCTATATCACTTCCAAATAAATGGCTAAAAAATATCATAAAAATTTTGTTTTGTAACTTGGATCAAGAACAAGAGCAACATATGCAAGTATGTTTATTTTTTCAAAACATCCTCAATATTTCTTCAATTTTTTATGCATCTCGTTTTGTTGGGCATTCTTTTTAGCGTTATATTATCGCTGTTATCATATTTTTCAATAGCAATCTTCAAATTGCAGATTTCACCTACGTACATATTCGATGTAATATATAGAGAAGCAAAAATACGAAGTGTCATAGTATTAAATGTCTCTAAAAATTTAATATATTCTCAAATGCATGACTAATCTTCAAATGTGAGTGCACTTTCCAATCTCATTTCATGCAGGAAAAAGCAATCATTTTCTGTTAGTTTTTCAAAAGCCGCTTCATACTTCTCAGCGCTTTCCAACATCAAATAGGTCGAGTTCCAATGAATAGGAACGTCAAGTGACAAATTACTTTTATAAGTAATTTTGACTGCATCAACGCAATCTTTAAACTGTTGCAATCTTCCCGAAGAAGATCTTACGTACTTAACAAATTTTCTTAACCTCGCTATGGACTATTGATATTCTTTCAAACCATCAGAAACGATCAAATTGAGAACATGTACAAAACATCGCATGTGTATATGATCGCTATTTAAAATCAACTTCTTCCAAGTTTGAGCTATTTTCGTCAAATACGAAATAGCGACATTGTTGGAAGACGCATTGTCAATGGTTGTGGTTGTAACATTTTCAATCTCTCAACTAAGCAAATATTTTTCAACTTCCTTACCAATAGATTCACTCTTATAGTACGAAATCAAATGAAAATTCAATATCTTCTTTTGCACAGCCACTCTTGATCAATATAATGACATGTCAACACCATGTAATTAAAATTTTAAATAGAGGTCCACATGTCAGTTGTCAAGCATACCTTTTGTGGTGTTGTAAAAAAATACTCTTTCAACTTTGTTCTTTCTTTCTGAAATATGCCACGAATATTTCTTATTACTATTCTTCTAGATAGCATAATAAACCTGAGATTGAGATACAAACAAAATGTCATAAAACCAATTCCTTCTACCACTCTCAATGTCAATTCATCCAAGATAATAATCTTTACTAGAAATTCTCTAGCAACCATCATAGTAAATATGGGTATTCTAGCACTCTTGCCCTTAATAGGTTTAAAATTCAAGGTTGTTTGCCTACTGCTACATTTCGTAAAAACTTTGTGCATACTCTAATATGCTTCACTAAACTTGAAGTTCTATTTTTTGTCGGGTGTGCTACATAAATCTGCCCACAATAATTACACTTAACTTAATCTGTGTTTGGTACCCTACTGAAATGAATCCAAGCTATAGACTTCGTTCTTTTCGATTCTACATGCGAGTTTTTATTATCAGAAGTATCTATCTTACTGTGGAGCATCGAGAATAACAACAGATAAACTTCTTATAGTGAGCAGCACAACAATAGCAAACATAAACAGTCAAAACATGCAAATATAAAAACAACCAATAGTGAGCAGCAACAAATTAATTTACAAGCACAAAAATTACACATACAGTGAGCCGAGCACTAAGGACAGGCGAGCGCGAGGACAGATGAGCAAGAGAGGACAGAAGCGAGCGCGAGAACAGGCAAGGTTAGAGCCAACTCAGGCGAGCACCGAGGACAATCCAGGTGAGGAGGGACTATCGGACTAGGGTCTGGCTGACAGCCGTCTGGGAGCAGTGGAGTAGAGTGCTGGCCGCTAAGGAGGGATTTGCATCTTGCGAAATGCGAATTGCTGATTGCTGAAGTGAATTGTTGATTTTTGAATTGTTGAATGTTGATTGCTTTTTTTTTTTTTACCTATCTGGTCCCAGTTTTTCAGGATTTTGAGTTATGGACCGTGGACCGGAACAAAACAGGCGGGAGATTTTGTGGAAGGACCACAATCCGACCGAGAATCGTAGATTTGAGACCGACACCGAACCAAAACCGACGATCCAGGCCGGTTCTCAAGACTCGGTTCGATCCTGCCCACCCTTATTCTTAACCTCTTCTCTATCATTGTAACCTCCACCAATGCACTAACAAGCTCCCCACCTTCCTCTCGCACCACACCAGAACCAAATCCTTCCGTTGCAAAACCACTGAGCAACATGTTTCCACCATCGTTAGTTTTTTACACAATTAAAATCGCTCTTCCGTTACAAAACCTCCGAGCAACATGTTAATGTATTGGATTATTCATGGATTTCTCTATATATCAAAACCATCATCACTTCTCTTCTTCAAACGGGAGGAGGGTCTTGCACTGTTTATGATGTTGTTCTCCCTCTTCCTCAACTAGAAGAGCAGAATCCAACAGATGTATAGGAAATTGATGAATTATGCAGTGAATGGGCTCCCGAATCTCTTGTAAGAAGTAGTGAACTTGGCCTACGCTTTGGAGAAATACAGTAGACACACGTCCACTGTATTATATGTGAAATACTTCATATCAAACTGGTAGTCTCTCCTATTTTTCAGGGACGAGGGAGTTCATTGGGGAATACAAAATGGCCTTTATCTTTCAAGAAGCGCGATTGTATATTTCAAGCACAAGGATATATTGTCATGGAGAAGAAGAATGTTTTCAGAGTTTGCAGGTAACGTTACAGCTTCTCTAGTTATATATAACATTTAAGACAAGTTTTGGTTTAAAAAGCCCATGACAAGTAGACCCAACTCACCACATCTCGCGATCAACCATCTTCAACTTTCCTCTTTTTCTTATCCACATATCCAATCCAGTCGAGAAATATCGGCGTCCGGCCATGAAATCTCTCTCCAATTTCATTGAAATCCCATCCAAATCCTCTCCTCCTTCCTTCACAATCCCTTTTTTGACTCCTCAAACCAAGCTCTGTCCCTCTCAGTTTCCCTACAGTAGTCGGATCATCAATTTCCGTACCGGAGTTGCCATTATCTCAAAACCCTCTGCGCTATCCATTGCCACTGTCGCGAAAAGGGTAGGTCGAATCAGGGCTGTCACCGCCGAAAATGGGTCGCCGGCTGCGTTGTCTGAGATCGACATGGTGGAAAACAAACAAGGGATTTTCACACCCAAGCCGAATAAGGTCGTTGTCCTCTGGGACCTCGACAACAAACCGCCTCGTGGACCGCCGTACGAGGCGGCGATAGCTCTCCGACGAGTAGCAAATCGTTTTGGTGACGTGATCGACATCTCTGCCTACGCTAACCGCCACGCCTTCGTCCATTTACCCCAGTGGGTGCTCGAAGAACGGCGAGAACGGAAGCGATTAGACATTCTAGAGCGAAAGGGTTTGTCTATGCCTTCCAATTTGTCCGTATGTGGCGTTTGTGGCCGGAAGTGCAAAACCAATCTCGATCTGAAGAAGCATTTCAAACAACTCCACCAGCGAGAGCGGGAGAAGAAACTGAGCAGGATGAGATCTTTGAAAGGCAAAAAGCGTCAGCGATATAAAGAGAAACACATATCTGGAAATGAGAAGTACATTGCGGCTGCGAGGTCATTAATAACTCCGAAGGTGGGATATGGGTTGGCTTCTGAATTGCGACGAGCTGGGGTTTTTGTGAAGACGGTAGAGGACAAACCTCAGGCGGCGGATTGGGCGCTGAAGAGGCAAATGCAGCATTCCATGAGCAGAGGCATTGACTGGCTGTTTCTGGTCTCAGACGATTCTGACTTTTCGGAGATGTTGAGGAGGGCCAGGGACGCCAATTTGAGGACAGTGGTGGTCGGCGATCGGGACAGAGCTTTGGGGAGACACGCCGATTTGTGGGTACCTTGGACTGTCGTCGAAAGTGGGGAAATTTCAGAGGAAGATTTGGAGCTCAAAAGCCGCCGGAGAAGTGAAGAATATGACGAAATCGATGAAGTGCAGACCGATTATGGATTGGATAGCATCGTGGATGAGCTTGTCAGTGTAAGAACGGAGTTAAACGGGTTGAGAATTTCTGCATTTTCAGAAGGGGAAGAGGAAGATGACTGTTTGTGGAGTTACAGTGAGGACGAGGAAGAAGACGATGACTACTACTGATTCGACGCCATGGATAAGAAGAGGATAAACACTGAATCAGGTTGGAGAGACAATTTGATTGACTTCATTTTCTTGGGTCGTCTTCAAAACTTTAAGCAATTATGTGATGTTCTGATACTCCATTAAAGCCCTGTCTTTTTGATGCACAAGTTGCCATGATCAACAGTTTCCATAATCAGAAAAAACAGATGGATGATTTCATCGCCGACAGCTACCTTAGAAAATCATTATCTCATAATTACCTCATTGTTTCAGATTGATTTACTACAGCAATCGAACATAATTTTCATTGTTTCTCGCTTCGATCTTTTCAAGCTGTTCTTGCGTACAGAAGCTGGAGACGACATTATCAGCAGACAGACTGATCTTGGTACAGCCATGTTTGTATTTGGAGGTCTACTGGATTGTAATAACAAATGAAATCAAAAAAAGAAAATACAATCATGTCTCCATTTTATTGGATCAGCTCTGCCGACAGAATCTGAGTTTGAGCCAACTATCCCAACATCTCCATGCCTATTTTCCACTCTTACTCAATTGATCCTGGCTGCCATTGTAGGTGGCAACGATCTCCTTCTCAAGGTCTAGTGGGTCGGAAAAAAAATCGCTCTTTTGAAGACGAAGCATTTAATATCGCCGATTATCGCATCATTCATCGACAATTGCGAATCCAAAGCTGATGAGCTACAAGATATAATATATGGTCATATGCAAATTAAAAACTCGTCGATCATATTATCAAAGCACGTTCAACTTCGATGATGATAATATTTCTTGTTGGTGTGGAGTACTCTTCTCCCAATTTATCACTACTTTTAGCTTTTAATTTAAAATCTTTGTACAAATAAATAATAATGGTCATGGCCAACCATTGCAATAGACCCTGTCCACCCATTATTCACACTTTAGCTTGTGTTCGTTCATTTATATAAAAATTATCGTAGATTATAAATCGTACAACGAGTAGAGGTTTATCTACGTCGTGTATTTTTATATGTCAAAATGTATCGTTTGAATACACCCAATCTTGTTTCGGGTCATTTTGACGATAAACTGCAATTAAATATTTTAGCTTACGTATATAAATACCAACGCTAAAAAGTTATCTTGAAACGTTTTTCTTTTCTATTAAATTTAGCGAAGAAAATAGATTGAAAAACTATTTAAAAACAAAATTGAACTACGAGGAATTAAAATAAAACTGCAACTAAATTGAAACGACTCCTAAACTACGATAACTAAAAAAACACGTTATAGAAGCAGCCGAACTCCCTGATTAAGTAGAGGGTGAACTTTAATGTTCCAATATATTATGTGTGTCACATAGTTGGGTGTGTTAATAGTTAGTGGCCTTTTTTGACTAATCCTAGAATTATGTGAAACTAATGCATTATGAACCTTTTTATAGGTGTTTTGTCATTTACCCAAATAAATTATATAAAGGGTTAAATGCATTTTAACTCTAAAAGTTGGGTCAATGTTGAAAAAAATCTCTGATAGTACGTTTATCTTAAAAAAAAACCTTAAATTATCAAAAACGAACAAAAAAACTACTAGCGGGGAGTGTTCATCCTCTATTGACTTTCCGTTGTCAATTTTACACTAGAACAGGGAACCGTTCTACCCATTCTAACGGAGAGTGTTCACCCTTCATTCACCCTCCGTGATTTATAAATTAATTTAAAAAATATATATCAAACGATATTCAATTTATTTAAAATTTTTATCACATATTCATCACATAATGGGTAAATAATCTAAAAAGTTTCGTGATTTTCTAACACTTCTAAGATTTATTGTAATTTTAATTAATTATTTTATAAAATAATTATAATAAACCATGCAAGTGTTAGTAAATTACGAAACTTTTCAAATTATCTTCTCATGATATAGTGAACACGCGATAAAAGTTTCAAGTAAATTAAATGTCGTTTGATATTTTTTTCCCATAAAGTGAAGAAGGAACAAGTATTAATTTTAAAAAAATATCAAACGATATTTAATTTATTTAAAAATTTTACCACGTATTTATCACATCATGGGAAGATAATCTGAAAAGTTTCATGATTTTTAAATATTTGATCTTCCGTTATTGTCTTGATCTTCTTCGATGATGAATGCTAGAGAGAATGTAGAAGTTCTTTATAAAATGGAGACCATAATATTTATGTTGTAAACGATGTAATTATCGTTTTGACCATCACGAAATAGACAAATTATAACTTAAACTTTACATGGCATACTAGAGCAATATTATTGTACATAATAACCTAATTCATATTCACTCCCGGCAACGAACATTACATAGTGATAATTATAACGTGTAATTCATAATTAATATACGTGCATCAATCTCTAATTATAAAATAACTGAAGGGCAGAATATGTTTATAGCCGTTTTAATTTAGTCGTCAGTATATTTTAATTATTAAATTTTGAATAATATTATGTTTATTTTTTTATTTTATTTTTTAAAACATTAACTATTAGCACACTAAAATGATTTATATACGGTTGCATCAATAAAATATATTAATTGTATCGATAAATATTTAGTATTAGGTTACATTGTTCTTCAATTATGTTATAAATTAAATTTCCCTAGTTTTGCTATTTCCATTCAAACCAATCTTCATTGCGAAGTCAGTCTCATTTACACCCTTTTCAATCTCTAGCCCACCTCTCACTCTCTCTCTCTCTCTCCTTTCGCTCTCTATCTGACACACAACTTTATCTATCCACTTGTCGCAGACTATGTTGTGATGATGATGATAATGAACATTGGCAATCGTCATCGAACGGAGGCAGAGAGATGATCATCTTCCTGTTATTTCAGTTTGACAAAAACAAAACCTTTAACCAATACTTATCTGACTCGATCTGAACCAGATTAATGTTGATAATGGTGGAGTTATTTATTTAGGTTTGGAATGGCAGACTTTAAAAGTGAAAGATGATAAAACTGTGTCGGCCAAACTTAGGCTCATCAAGAACGACGTAGCACAACCCACTTTCTCTCCATCTTCCTCTAAATCTTCTCTCTTTATATTTAATCTTCCACCTCTGCTTTATCAGAATCTTCTTTCTTTCTTCTTTCTTTCTCCGGCGAGTGAGTTATGGATTCTGAGTTTTGCTCCGCCACGTCTGGCTCCGAGAAGAGGAAGCAGCGGGGGATCCGCCCGGAGAAGCCTTACCGAGGAATCAGGATGAGGAAGTGGGGAAAGTGGGTGGCGGAGATTAGAGAACCCAACAAACGCTCCAGAATTTGGCTCGGCTCTTATACTACTCCTGTCGCCGCCGCTCGTGCCTATGACACCGCCGTCTTCTATCTCCGGGGACCCTCCGCTCGCCTGAACTTTCCGGAGTTGATCTTCAAAGAAGATCAGCTTAACGACATGTCCGCCGCTTCTATACGCAAAAAGGCCACGGAGGTCGGAGCGAGAGTCGACGCAATCGAAGCTTCTCTTCACGCTTCCAGGACGAACTCTTCTCAGCTCTCTGAAAAACCCGATTTAAACGAGTTTCCAGACCCAGAAAACTCCGACGAAGAAGACCATCTTCTCTGAAGCCCAGGTCCGATTAGTACAGATTCAGAATATAGCGTTCTGCTGTTCTATTCTACGCAAAGCCTATAGATTTTGAATCTCTCTCCGCTCTATAAGTCGATGAAGATCGATCGGAGTAAAAGTGATTCCGAGGCTAAAGCTTATAGTTCAGTACTTGAGTGGAGCTGGTGGACTGATAAACTTTTAATCTTCTCCGTTTAGATTCGCAATCATATAATCAGTTTTTGGGTGGTTCTGGTTATCTTCGAATATGTTTGTCTCTAATGGAAGCATGGAGAATAATCAGAGGAAGAGTAGAAACATTAATCGGGGCTGGGTATCAGAATTAGGTCTGGATGTTGAGAAGAAGTAGATGAGAAGATAAGGAGGAGTTGCCATGGACAGTACCAAGAACTGGTGCTCATGAACGGGAAAACACACAGAAGAGAGAGAAGATTATCAGGGGAGGCTGTCAAAATCATGGGATGGTGGTGGAAGCTTACGAAAACCACTGTTTAGCTGAGATTAATGGAGAGAGGAAGTGGAAAATGGGTTTGCTTTGGGTGGTGAGCTTCTTTTTCTTTTTTTCTTTTAATTATTTTCTTACACTTAATTAAATGATTATTGAAGTAATTATTGAGGCTTCTTCCCCTAATCCCCCACTCCTAATTGCGTTTTCAATATGGTAATAAACGGCACCGTTTTATTAAACTAAAGTATTACATTGATCTTAGAAAAGACCACCACAAACTCCCCTGTTTTCAATTTTTAAATAAACCCTAATTAAAATTAACCAGATCTTTCGTTAGGATCCATATTGACTTTGTCAAAGGTCACACCAAATGCTCAAATTGCTTACGTCATCAACAACGTATCAAATGTGGCTTCACAAAAGATTTAAAAATTCACACACAAACAAACTAAGTTATAACATAACAGCGTGTATTGAATATTAGACATGTCATTAAAAAGGAAAAATATAAAGTATGTGTTAAAGCAAAGAGCAACAAATCTAGTAAATTAAAATTGTAAGTGATTGTAATAAATTATAAATTAAAAACACACTATTTAGTGTCAAAAGGGCGTTACTAAGTTTGTTCGTTGAGTTTAAACAAAGTTGACGTAAAAAATAACTTGTTTTTTCGTCACATCTCCTCCTCCATAGTATCAATGAATTATTTCAGTTATCACAATGAACTGCATTTGAACATGTTGAAGAATCCTTACTGAAATCATTATTCTTGAACACCGAATAACCCATAGTTTCACCATATCGTCTCGAAGATTTAAACTTCTATTTGGTTATTATTTTTCGTAATATCACTCTGAAGTGAAATTGAAATTCGTGATTGAATATCTATAATAAGCTGACTCATCGGCTCTTATCTATTTTGGGATTCCAACTTGAACTTCATCTGAAAACTAAACTTCTTCTGAGTCTACTCAAACAATATTTTAGAAGGCGAATTCATAAATTTCGCAATCTTATTACCAATCATTGTAGCCCTCCAGAGATATATTGGGACGTGTAGGTGTTTCTGTCAAACCGCTAGTAGGATGTACATATGTGTGAAGATTTACACATTAGAATTATTGAGCATGCATATTAACATTCACATTATGTCGATATGGATTATGCATATTGACATTTACATAATACATTAATATGATACTTGATAAACATGAGATCAAGTAAATAATATGGTGTACATACTCACATTAATTCAATTATCATGACATAAATGATGTGTGAAGGTTTCATTTCATACTCATTACATGTAGTTGAGTATAAGATTGAAAAATAGGTGAGTCGCGCTTAATTGTCATGTGTTTAGGCATATTCATATATGCATTGATTAATTCCTGCACATGAGAAATATAATAAACATGAATTGAATTAGACATTAATTATAAAGGTTTAGGGAATTTTATAAAGAAAGTATAAGATAGATATATTTAATGAGTTAATAAAGAACATAGAATTAAACATTTATCATAAATGTCTAATGAGATGTGTAAGGATTATATAATTGAGTTTAGAATATGCTTTATTGAACATTCTTATGTCGAGAATCTGGTAATGGTAATCAGGGCGCAGGGCCTGACATCAACCTTGCTTTGATTTCTCGAAACTAAATTTCTGATACCAATTGTTGGTAGTCAAATGCAAATAATCAGGAAAAAGAAAATAACACTAAATTTACGAAGAAAACCCTAAATGATAAAAAAAAACTATGAACATGAGAAAAATTCACTATAAAAAAATCAACATTCAATTGAGTTTTGCAACTCAAACATCAATATATAGACAAAACATTACGCTAATATTGACATCCGAGCTCGACTTGGTTCAACTAGAATTCAGATCATACTAAACTCTATAACGTAAGGAATAGTTATTAACTCATATAAATTGATTATTGTGAAATCCAACAAATAATAAAAAAATAGAGGATTAATGCTAGGGTAAAAATATGATATTAGTCCCTATAGTTTAATGGTAGTTTCGATTTAGTCTCTAAATTCTCGTGATTTCAATTTTACGAGCGGAATGGAAGGCGAGAAAGGGTCTTCAAAAAATATCAAATTTCTTTGGCGGGAATTCACCATTTACACACTTCCAAGTTTTCCAAGGAGCATTTCTAAATTATCCGAAATCATTCCCAATAAAAGTGTTTCAAAGCTATGTTTCAAAGCTATGTTGAAATGGAAGAAATAGTCAAATTGCACGTCTATGTTCAAAAATAAGGGGAAAACAGGGCGGTTCGGGTTTGGTAAAATTGGTTCAATTAAATGATTTTCAATTGATAAATGATTTTGACATGTTAAAGTAAACTCATTGTACGAACTATGAGCTTTAGAATTGACGCATTTGGATTAGTATATTAATATTATGATTTTTTCAAATTTGAGGCAAAAATTATAGAGTATTCTGCGTATGTTACGGTTTTAGTGTTTTTAGACCATCTTCACGATTTTATCTTGCTAAACTGTTTTAGTAAGATATAATAAATATTTTAACAAAACTGTAGCCCCTGAAATTGGTCAAATTGGATACACACACACACACACACACACACACACACACACACACACACACACAC
>CM039521.1:587439-608453 GCA_022433055.1 Begonia peltatifolia | reverse complement strand
CACACACACACACACACACACACACACACACACACACACACACACACTGAGTTATGAATTTTTGAAGTTAATGTAAAATATTGGTCATATTCCGATTTTAATCCAAACGATAGTTAATTGGTTATATTATGTTCAAAACCATTATGATTTGGATGCTAATGGTGTAATGCATGTGTTATAGGTTTTCGATGGCATAACGTAAGTAATTCTAATACTTAAAATAGTTAGTTTAAACTTTATTGAATTATTAGATGAAGATAGTTGTAATTACTGTCTTGGATCTGGATATAATAGAAATTGATTAATTATTGAAGTGAATAATAGACGTTGGAGTGAAGAAATTAATATTTTTTTTAATTCAAATTGATGTAAGTTGTGAAAAATGATATGTTTCGATATTTATAGAAATATTTCAAAAATACTATTTTGAAAACGAAGATTATGTTAAATTGAACGTATTGATTTTAAATACTAATTGCATAGGTGGGTTGAGTTGCATTGTTTTAAACGTGCATAACATTGTTTTATAAATATTTTAAAGTATGCATTTAGAAAAGATGAAATTGGAAGTTGTAATAACATAAGAACCCATTATACTGGACTTGCCTATTCATGTGTGATAATTATTACTATGAAACTGAATAGGAAATTAACTATATATCCTCATTGAGTTGAAAATACCTAAACTTCAAGAAGAAACAATGCAAGAGAGGTTCTACAGTCTTATTAGAGAAAGTCTGGGAACTTGTAAGGATGTGTGATGGTCATATGAGTCGGTTTAAAGTGGATTACAATTTTTACATTTCAAATAGAATGGGAAAAGCTATTTAGGAAACTTGAATAAAAAGTTGATTTTTTAATATTATATTTGATTTAATCATTGATTAAAAATGCTTTGAACAGTGGTTGATGGATGTTTAAAAGCTTTGAATTTGAATATGTGTATATTTTATAACAACTGCATGGATTTCAAAGCATAAATTGAGTTTAAACTGATTTCAAAATAATCACATTTAGGTGGATGTCAGAATCCGACCCGACGATTTAGATTCTTAAGGTGAGAAATAACTTAAATAAACTTTGAGTTTTCAAACTGCATGGATGCGTTTGTATTTCTAATTAAACCTATTTAGATTGTACCTAACATCTTAAAATATGATATCTCTCAAACAGTTCATTACACAATATCAGTCAGACATTTATCATATACTATATTCAATACCTACGTAGTTTATACAATATGTATTTATCAATTTTTATTATCTACATCATTTTATCAGAGTTTTCTAATGAAACCTAATAAAAATATAAAATGCGTATGAGTCACGACATGTGACTTTCCAACCTGAAGATCATCAACCGTTATCATTCACTTATACTTCATTGTACACTTTACCTTGCTTTGATTTTTTCGTCTTGGTGAATGTATTCGATAACTGAAAAATATGAATATCTACAATAATGAGTTCATTAGCCCAGTAAATAAATCTAGCGACTAGAGTAGTTAGCTCAGACTCTATCCACACTATTCAGGATCATATGCCAACCTTCACCTAATCATAATTATTTTAAAATCATCTTAAATCAATTATATTTTGATTTGAAATTCATACATTTTATATAAAAATGTATGTAGGTTCGTAATTTGATCCGCTTAAAAGTCTATTAACTAACTCCAAATCCATTAAAACCCATCAATCACCTTTTAAAACCATTATCAACAATTAAATAAATCTTATACATTGTAATAAAAATGCGATTAAAAAACTATTTATTTCCATCAGATTTTCAAAACAGTAATTTTTAACATTCAAATTGATATGTCAAAAATGCAATCTGTTCCAATCAAAGCATATGACTATCATACACGAAGAGGCCAAGTCAACTCAATGGGTTCTTATGTTACCACAGTTTTCCTTCTCCCTCCTTTCTAAGTGCATGAAGAGGCGAAACCAGCTCAATGGATTCTTATTTTACCACTGTTTTTCTTCTCCCTCCTTTCTAAATGCATGATTTAAAAATGCAGTTATAAAGTAATGCTATGCATGTACAAACCACACACTCACCCATGAATTTGATATTTAAAATTCAATATGCTCAATTCAATGCAATTGATATTTCAAATCAATGTTCAATTCAACGTAAGTAAACATTTTAAAAATTCTTTCGTTTCAATGTTTCTTTAAAAATCAGAAATATATCATTCATTGTTCAATTTTATGTAAAAATAACATCCGATTCATTTAATCGTTAACAGCAACATCAAATTAGACACTTCAACATATTAATCTCAACTAAATCTACCAAAATATCTAAATATATCCAGATCCAAGTGGAGATAAAATCTATCTCCACTTATCAAGGTAATAAAGTTCGATCCAACTATTTTAATCGTTACAAATATTTACCGTATTTGTCAGTTTCACCACTTTTTCCACAAAGTTCCATTGAGTTTTTTTATTTTTACGCCAAAACGCAAGCTAAACAACTTATCATAAAGGACGGATCGAGGAATCTATATTTTTTCTCACTTTTCCTTCTTGCTCCTCTCTTTTCCTTTCTCTTGGCTCTCTAAAAACCCTCTCTCTCTTTCTCACTCTCATTCTCTTCTCTCTTTCCTCTCTCTCTTCCTTTTCTTCTTCTTCACGTGGAAACCTCCGGAATGCCACCTACCCTTTTTAAAAAAAAAATTCCAAGGGTAAATTATCCTTTTAATAATACTTATTACTATTTTATCCTTAGTTCTTTGATTATTTACCAATAAACTTAGTTTCATTAATTTTTAATGCTCATCAGTTTTAATCTACTCTCAATTAGATTTATTTTAATCTAATTATCATAATTTATCTAAATTTTAATCTGAATAAAAATTAATTTTATACATTTTAGTTTTGTAGGGGCAATCGATCGACCATGCATTAGTCGATCGATCGACACCGTTTAACGTTAAGCTTCCTAATAAAAAGAAGGGGCGCTCGATCAACAAGCTCTCTGGATTGCCATTGCCAAACTCATCCATTTGGCGGTCGATTGTCTTCCTTAGGCTATCGATGACTCTAATATAATTTTTTTTTTTTCAAATCGTCAAATTTTATTTTTTTAATTTTTTTTCCACCACATTTTCTTCCAAATCTTAATTTATATCTCATTTATAATGTACATTCATAATTACAAATGTTGCTGTAAAACTTTCAAACCATTATAGTGGAGCTAGATACTGTGGAAAAAGTCTGAGTTAGATATTATAACTAGATTTATTTATTGGGTGTAAAGCTCATTATGTGGATATTGTATATTTTTTAGATATCGAGAACATTCACCGAAACGATAAAGCAAAGACAATATAAAGTAGATAAAGAGGCTTAGAGCCATCGAGATAGATGATCCTTTTTTTATTAGATGGAATGGGGGTTTTAGTTTTTATTATGCATAAATTCTTTTTTAACGGTCACGTGTGTGTGACTTAATTTTGTAATAGCTTCCGTTTGAGTACTCTGATGAGAATGTAAAAACTTTGATGTAAATATTTGAATGTATAGTATAAATATAACATGAAGGTTATTGGAAATATCTTAATTTAGGATACCAAGTTCAAGAAATGAGCAATTGATTAAATACAAAAATATCTATGTAAAAGCGAAATCGAATATCCATTTCTCACCTCGAGAATCCTATTGATAGAGTCCATCGGGATCCGGTCCAGTGGTCGAGACATGGTCTTGACATTATGCATCCTTTTAAACTTTTGAATGTAAGACAACAAATTTTTTTTCCATTCGTTTTAGTCATGGTGGAAGCTAATTTTATGCGTTCTTCTTTTTTTTCTCAACTCTTGTTCAGTTTTCAACAATTGGTATTAAAGTAATGTTGACGTTTTTTGAAATTGGGTTTTCGATTTATCGGAAGTGTAGAACGATATTGAAGTTTTTTTATTTCGAAAAAAAGAAAAGCTAAATATCAACCAAACTCTCCCTCTGCCTCTTCTCTGTCTTCATCGCTCCCCCAACCTCTCGGATCCCTCTTCCAGTTTCTTTTCCCCCCAAACACACGCAATTTAAAGGATTTAGCCTCTAAACGCTGCTGCGGGTTTCTCCCAGAATAATTTACGATTTAGTTTACTGAATTCATTTGCTTTGCTTACAGTTTTTTTAAGAAATCGAGTGAGAGAGACAATCACTGTGTTGTTTTCGTGAAATTCGCTTTTCCTGCAGACTCCTATCTCTTTCTCTCTCTAAAATCTTGCTAATTTCTCTCCTCTCTCTCTCTCTTTCTCTATCATTTTCCCAAACTTCAGTTGCTGGTTTTCTTCTTCTCTTAGGACAGGGAAGAAACTCTGAATCTCTCTTCAGATATGAAATTCTATAGATAAAGGGTCAATGCAGTCCAACCTGGATTGCTTTCTTCTATGAAAGACGCTGGCAGTCCAATCCAATTTCCTCCTCGAGGTTCATTCTGATCCTCTCCGAAGTACATGTTTCTTTGTGTTCAAATATTAGTCTGAAATTGTTCGTTTTGAAAAATAATCCATTCCATCTGAACTTTCTTCTGAGAATTAAAAAGATAAAGTATGATTTTAGAAAAACAGAGAGGTAAATGAATAACTGGAAGCATGAATGAGAGCCATATTTCCTAGAGAGAGAAAGAAGAGACATATTCTCAACTCCAACGCTTTTCTGCATGCTTTTGCTTTGAAAAGAAATATCTTCATACATTTTCAGCACAACACACTTTTAGTTTATGATATTTCGATATTGGATTGGCATACGAGATTTCTATTGTGGCAAGTATTTATCCGAAATGTGCTCACTCAAATGGACTTAGAGGTTTGATAAAATGTTAGTCTTGGATCGATGAGGAGAAACTTCTAGTAGCTAGAAAATTTTTATCTTTAATCCGTCTGCATTTATAAAATAGTATGTTGCCGCATGTTTTGAAAAACAAATATATTGCAGAAATATGGTTAAAGTTGGAGGAATTATACATACACAATCCTAACGAGTAAGTTACATCTAAAGCAGTATTTATTTTTTCATTATTTAACATAATGAACTTTTATTAAAGAACATTTGTCTGCATTTAAGGAAATAGTTTCAGATCTGGAAACTATGAAATGCAAATATGATAAAGAAGATTTGTGGTTGATTTTGTTGTGTGCGGTGTAGGTTTCATACAATGCCTTCTGAGACACTATATTATATAGTCATGCCACATTAACTTTCAAGGAAGTCTATGATGCTTTACTTTTAAAGGAAAAGATGAAACACTTTGTAGTTGAATCAGAAATTCTGAAAGATGGTGTAATTATTCAAGGCTGAACATAGAGAGGGCTGATAAAGCCAACAATAATAAAAAGGTTTCATGAGGCATATCAAAGTTCGAGAACAAAAACAAAATTTGTTATTTCTATCAGAAAAAGGGGTATATAAAATCTGAGTGTTATAAAATACATAGCAAAAGGAAAGAAAAGGTTGAGTAGAAGGGAAAACAACCACAAAAGTTAGGTGAAACTATTGTCGTTGAAGAAAATGAAAATGAAGAAGAAAGAGATCTTCTTGTAGGGTTAGATGGAAACTCAAATCCATTTGGAGAGTGGATTTTGGATGCAGCATACATGTTTCATATATGCCTCAATCGAGACTAGTTTTCATTATATGTGCCTATGTAAAAAGATGTATTGATGAAAAATAATGCATCGTTCAAGATAGTTGGGATTGACAACATTAGAATCAAAATGTATGGAGTTATCAGAACACTTGTAATGTGCGACATGCTACCAATTTGATGAGAAATATAATCTCGTTAAGTACTTTTGATTTCAAAGGTAAAGTACAACGAGAAAGTGGAGCTTTGAATATCAGTAGAGGTTATCTAGTAATGATGAAAGAGTAGAGAAAATTTGAAAATTTATATGTTATGTAGTGTTTTACAGTTCTTGGAGATACAACAGTCAATACTTTATTGTCAAAATAAAGATGTTACTAGATCGTGATGTATGAATTTGGGGCATACTAGTAAGAATAGGATGATCGAGCTGAACTAAAGAGAACTTTTGAATGGTCAAAACACCAGTGAATTGCATTTTTGTGAGTAGTGTATTTTGGAAAAACAGAAGATAGTCTGGTTCACTTTGAGCACTCACAGTATGAAAAGTAGAAACACAAGCAAGTAAAATATTTTCATACCGATAATTAGTTGGAGTTTTGTTCAAACAAGTTCAAATCTTTCTACCGGCCACAAGGAATTTTGATGCATCTGCCAATCCCTGGTATTCCACAACAAAATAATGTGGTTGGGGGAATAAATTGAACTTTGAAAGATCAAGGTTAGATACGAGTGTCCTAATGAGTTGGAATACTAGGTGAGACATCGATAATAAAAGCGATGAAGGACAATATTAAAATGCAAAAATTAAAGAGATAAGAAGTCGGTAAAGCAATTCGGTAATTGCTTACGTCTGCTGGGTCACGCCCAATTATTAAAAAATAATTCACAAGATCTATAAAGTTACAAGACACTCGGTCTAACACAAATCAAGACTCCATCTTTTCTTTGTCGCCGCCTCTTCTTAACTTCCTCAGTGAATCTGTTTTTGCGAGCTCCCCTCGTCTTATGATCGACTCCTCCCGAAATCTAAACGTGACAAGATCCTCATGTCGATGATGTCTCCTTCTAGAAACCGTGTATGGCAAGATCTCCTTGCCCACAATCAGAACTCCTCCTGAGACTGAGCTTAAATGAATATCTCAAGAAAAGCACCTTTCACACCGTCGGTAACAATCGCCGTTTTCTTCGGATGCTATCAATCAACGCACTCAAAATATAATAAAATTCAACCAAGAACAGAGTGTGTATACAGGCTTTTACAGATGGAATGAATAACCACACACCCACACAAAAGAGAGAGATGAATGAATAACGGCTTGCGTCACAAGTAATTGTGAGGAGAATGAATAATGTTGCGCATCCAACTGTAAGAAAAGAATGCATAATATATTGCTTATCAAATCTTTTTTGTTTTTACGTCAAATATTTTATCCTAAACTTATCGCATAGAAATAGGAAACCGAATGCCACAAAATCCAGATCTGTGACATTGGTTGTGACATAAATAAGAAGTCCGGGCAACGAATTAGAAACAAATGCCATATTTGCTATGATCTCGTATCTCGCCATAAATATGATAAATAATTTCTTGATCTCCAAAAAACAACCTAGTAAATATGAGTTCGCTGTATAAAATGCAAACTTCAATAATTTCTTGATCTCCAAGAAACAACTTACAGAATATGAGTTCGCTGAATGAAGTGCAAACTTTCTTAATAGACAATTGCCAAAAAATCAATGCCAATAATATTTGCTTTTATAATCTCCCCCTTTGGCATTTTTTTGGTAAAATTCAAACTCTTCCTTTGTTGCACCTTAGTTCATATTATTCTCTCTCTTCTCGAAAATATTCATTCTCAAATTTCTTGCAACATACAAGACACTTGGACGAGAAGAGGTTGGGTCATTAGATAAAAAATAATCCTTCTTACACCAAGGTACAACAATTTGTTGCCTTGCCAACATGACACTTTTCATATCACTTATTGGCATTTCTTTTCTTTTGCAATCTTTTCTTAGTTCTCGCTAGCCTCCCAAGATTTCAATGGTGTTAGGGTGAACACTCTTTTATCTTAAATGAAGGAATAGTCATTTTGGAATCCATTGTACTTGATCTTTCTATCAAATTTCCTAGGTCTCCGTAAGAGTATATGTGTTGCTTGCATCGGAGCCACATAACAAAAAATCTCATCTTTAAATTTACCAATTAAGAGTGAAACTTTTATTTGCTTAGTCACTTTCACTTATCCACAATCGTCTAACAATTGTAGCTTATAAGGTTTTGGATGTTTCTTACTTTCTAATCCCAATTTTTCTACCAACAAAGTGCTAGTAAAGTTAGTGCGACGTCCACTATTAATAAACAAACTACTTACATTTTTGTCGATATGATATCTAGTATGAAAAATGTGCTCTCTTTGCACTTAATCTCTATCTTCTGTTGATTGAATACTTAGTGCTCTCCTTGTGACTAACAATTCACCTTTCTTGGGTTTCTCCACATCCATATTGCTACAATCTTCCAATTATGCCATTTCATCATCGCTTGAACTAATACTTGCTAGATCATCATTATTCATTATAATCATAGTTCATTCTTTTGGGCAATTAGAAACAATATGACTAAATCATTGACATCAAAAGCATTTAGTGTCACGAGTCTTATTTGGGGTAGAAGTTTTGGTCTTATCTTTAAAAAATGTAGGGTTTGGGGCCCTAGACTTCTCTAATTCTTCATTTTCGCCTTTAGTTGTCACTTGATCTTGATCAACTTGTGCCACAACTCCTCCACGTCTATATAGTGTTGTAAATCAATTATATCTGTAACATCTCAATTTAACCCTCCAATAAATCGTGCCATTGTGGTTCGATATCCTCCTCCACGTTAGCCCTTATCTTGGCTACTTCCATCTCTTTGTAATATTCTTCCACATTTTTGAACTCTTGCGTCAATCCTTGTAACGTTCTACACAAGTCTCGATAATAGTGGTTAGAAATAAATTTGTTTTGCGTAGTTACATTTATGTTCTCCCAAGTACAAATCGGCTGCTCACGGTATCTCCTCTGATTCTTTACTAATTGATCCCACCATATGCTTGCATAATCTATGAACTCTATCATGATAGTCAAACATATCATCGACTTTCTTTTCTCATTCCAAATATAACTCGGGATTATTTTTACCTTAAGAAGAAGGTAGTATCAATTTGATTTTGCTTAGGTTTTCATATTCATGTTCATGTGACATTGTTGCTTTACCTTTTCATGCATACCTTGTCGTTAGGGACTATATTCTATCCAACCGCACGTTTAGTACCTTAAATTGATCTTGTAAAGTTCTCATAAACATCTTTGGATGAAAATAGTGTTATTCTTCACTATTTATGGTATGGTCAAACAAGTAAACAGAATAAATAAACCAACTAAAAAAAATAAGTTTAAACAGACACTCAAATAATTGTCACTTCATTCTTATTTTGCTCAAAATATGACTTTTATAAAATAATTTCACCCTCATGCCTTTTACCTCTCAATTTTTTCTTTTATCTCTTGTAAAAACGTGATTAAGAGAAAATATTCAACAAGCAAGAAAAGCAAGATCAAACTTTTAAAATAAAAATTTCAACTTCCAAGATTAGTAAAATCAAACAATTTTGAAAAGAATAAGAACAATTAATGAAAGAAAGTTTATTAATATTCAAAGAAAAAACTAACAAATCTCAAGAGCGAATAAGAATTAATGTTTCCAAATTATGAGAATAATGATATGAATGAAATTTAAGAACAAGGATCGAATTTATCAACTAACAAGAAAAAATATATCAACTAACAAGAAAAAATAACTCAAAACTCAAATATTCAAGAACAAGAATAAAATAATTCAAAAGTAAGAAATTGCAAGAACAATACTCGAATTTAAGAACTATGATTGAAATTTCAATAATAATCAAAATTTCAAGAATGAAATTTGAAAACTTTAAGAATAAAATTCAAAACTTCAAGATTAAGAATCGAACTTTCAATAATAAAATTCAAAACTTTAAATTTAAAAATCAAAATTTTCAAGAATAAAATTTGAAACTTTAAGAATGAGAATCGAAATTTTAAGAATAAAACTCGAGACTTTGAAAATAAAAGTCGAAACTTTACGTGCAAAGTTTAAAATTTTAATAACAAGAGATGAAATTTTAAGAATGAAATTTGAACTTTTTAAGAACGAGAATCAGGATTTCAAGAGTAAAATCGGAGGTTTTAAGATTAATAATCAAAATTTCAATAATGAAATTTAAAATTTTAAAAAGCAAGAATCGAAATTCAAATATAAGAATTCAAAATTTAAAGAACAAAAGAAGAAGTCTTTTTTTTTTTTTTGCATAATAGATATAGTTATATATATACTTAGAATAATTTTGAAAAAAAAAAGAAATTTGTAAAAGAAGAGATTGATAAAAAGAGTCTTTCCTATGATACTAAATAATTAAACATCGAACATGAGACTCTTAAACACTAAAAAATAGAAACTCAAAAATACTTCTGGATCAAGTATAAAAAATTTGACCCTAATCGAGTATTTCCGATGAAACCATATTATCAAGCAAGAGGAGATTGCTCCAAACCAAATTTGTTAGTACGAACCAAATCTATCAAGTGATCTCTCAAGCTTTAACTTGAAGAATACTTAGTCCTTCACAAAGAATCAAAGAGAAAATTTTCTCACAAACATAAAGCCAAAATCAAATTATCAATTATCCATCTTTAAAGTTACATAGTTTGTGTTTAAATAGACTAAACTAAATATTAAAACTAATGAAAAGATCCTTAAATATCTTAGAAATACTCTATAAGTAACCTAGAACTTAAGAAAACTAAATAAAGTCACAAAATTTGACAAAAAACATAAAAGGAAAGTGGCTCAGCGCAAAGGGTGCGCGCTGGGCTAAGTGGGGCGTGTTGGGCAGAGCTGGCTACTGACGAGACGCAGGTGGTGCTCGGTCAGCGCTAACAAGGCGGGCGTCCAAGTGAGATGTGTGCTAAGGTGAATGCCTGCGGTGCGAGGTTAGGCATGCTGAAGGGACTTACTAAAGGGGCATGCGCTAACAGTTGAAGGGGCGGGGGATATGCAGATACATGCTGACAGGGGGCGCGAAGGATGCGCTTGTGGCTAACTTGGCACACGTTGTGTTGTGATCCGGGCACACGGTGCATGAACGCAGTACTGTGGGCTCGCTGTGTGCGCGCATGGCCTTGTTGGTGGGTGTGCCACTTTAGATATTTTGTCACTTCCTTGCATCTCCATGCAACTTCATCCATCTCCATGCATTTTCATGCAATTTCTTAATATTTATGATTACCCTTTCTCTTGGATCTTCATAGCCAAACTATGTTGGATTTTTACTTTGGATCTCCTTTATCTTCTAATGGATCATGATCCTCGGCTTTGGATTTTGTTGTACCTTGGTTCGTATCACCCTTCTTCGTTCCATCTCTAGTTAGTGTATAGTCAACAAATGCATTTTTGCTTACATAATCTGTAGAATCACTTTTATCACCTAGCTTAAGTTCATTGTCCATATTAGATTATTCACTATTTTCTTTTGTTCCATGCTTCACCTCAATCTCAACTTTCTCCACGGCTTCCTATCTTTTCTTTTAAAAGTGATTTTTTTTTTCATTGAAGGATACATTATGACTGATAATAAATTTTTGTTGATTTTCTTCAACAGACCACAGTCTGTAACCTTTAGCCCATTCAGGGTACCCAATAAACACACATTTTCTTGTATGTGGTTGGATAAATGGCTGGATAGTCAGTGGCACATTTCAAATGGAGTTTTAAACTTCAAAGTAGAAGAGGGAACACATTACTCAAATACCAAGTTATTTTGCCCGTGTTCGCCTAGATAGATTTTGGGAGCCTAGCCGATAAAAGTACGTAACGAACGCTTTGAAGAATACTCATATTCATCCTCTACGAGCTCATTCTGTTGAGGTCTGTTAGTCATATAGTGGTGTCTTTGAATTCCCTCTTCCTTAGAAAATTTATCAAATTTTCCGTAACAGAATTTCATACCATTATCAGTTTTTAAATTTTTTGATCTTTTGATTAGTGTGATTTTCCACTATTTTCTTCTGGGTCTTAAAATCTCAAGCAATTGATCATTGGTTCTCATGTACTATGCCTAAACTCTCGTGGTGAAATCATCTATGAATGTTACAAAATAATGTACTTCATTCTTTGGGACATCATCTCCATGCCTCACACATGTGAATATATGTAATCAAGCATGCCTTGAGACAAGTGAGTTGATCTAGCAATTTGTACTCGCCTAGTCTTATCAAGTATACAATCTTCACAAAATTTTAGATTTGAGATTCTGTCGTTACCAAAACAATTCTACTTTTGTAACTCAAGCAGACTCTTCTCACTGACTAGCCGCAAATTTCATGTATAGGTTTTGTCTTTTATCTTCTCTTATACATTGCTAGCAAGACTAGTAGTTGTGGTTCCCCTTAAGAATGTATAACCCATTATGCAATTCACCCTTCATAATTGTAATTACTCCTTTTGAAATCTTCAAAATGTTGGATTGGATTTTAACTGGGCATCCATTAGAATCTAACATTCCAATAGATAACAAACCATATTTCAAGTAAGTTACTGGTGAAGACATATTTGATATTTTACTTTTATTATTTATATATTTTATTTATTTATTTCAGTTAAAATTAATTTCTCATCTTTTAGGGTTAGTCCTAATTTTTCTTATTTAAGTTCTATTATTGCATATTATAAAAACAGTTTATGATTATTATTGTATGAATGTAATATGTTGCTATTTTTCCAACCCTACTTCTCTTTAGTTTTCTCTTCCTTTTTTTATTTTCTCAACTATAGTTATTCTTCCCTTTCGTTTATTCTTCTCTCTTTTCAGCTATATTTTTTATTCTAGTTACATTTTTTGCATCAAATTTGTATCAAAGTAGGTTTTATTGTTTTCTCAAACAATAAAATCTTGGTTTTCTCAAACAATTTTACTATTCATCGTGTGGTTACTGTTCATTAGTAACACTGTTAATCGATGACACTGTTCATCGCCGGTCACTGTTCATCTCATATTACTGTTCATTTGCACATGTACTGTTCGCCAGCTTTACTGTTCACCGGCGTTACTGTTCATCTCTGAAAATTTGAAGTTTTGTTGGGTTTGTTCTATTTCCTACTCTCCAACACGAAATGAGGCAAATTTGACCCAAATTGCACCTCTAGTTCCGTTATCAGACCTCAATGCTATCTTGGTGAATTATTTGTTGTGATTTTTGGTGCAATTTATTTGACCGATATGAGTCTAATTTGCAAAGAATTTCATTGGCAACTTTGATAATATAAGACCTTATGATGTTTCATTGCCTATTTTTAGTAGTTAATCAAATTGATATGATGTTTTTAATTGGTTAGAAACGGTAGAGACATTGTTCAAATGTTATGATTATTCAAAAAGAAGAAAAATCTAGCTAGTCGCTTGGAGTTTCGACGAGTCTGCTAATTTGTGGTGGTACAAACTTACGAGAAAGAGAAGATTAAATCACAAGGGCACAATTCGTACATGGGAGTTAATGAAATACCTAATGAAAAAGAAGTTTGTCCCAAGACATTATGAACATGAGCATGACTCTTGGCAATTTGCAGGGTTACCAAACACATTGGAGCCACCAGCTGCCTTAGCACATGTACGTAATGAAGTTGTTGAAGAGTCCTTAGATGGAAAAGATAAAAATGATAAATTGTGTCCTGAGATTCAACAAGAACTCAGAAGGTTTTCCGAGATATCCAATGGGTTCAATCAAGATAAGGGTGAGGAAGAGAAAACTCATGTTGACTCTTGTGAACCAATACTTGACAATCGAGTAGAGTTGTCGGAAATGATTTTTGTAAAGCCTACACCCAAAGTAACTTTTTTGATTCCTTGGATGAATGTGCTTATGTGGAGGGATCAACCCTAACAAAAGATGAGGAAGAGATCTTATATAAAATAAAGATGTTTTATTAGACGAAGAAATCATCTATCCTCACGAGAGTCCTTTACTCGAGATTGATGGACCAAATGACGAAAAAGAAGACGTTTTGCTAGAAGAAGAAGAAGTTTTTAAAGAATGACACTTAGATGATGAAATTGCCTCCTTGAAGGCAGGTATGGAAAGAGAAATATGGCATGAAAAAGTTGGTGAAACAACTTATATTATGCAATAAGTTTAAGAGAAAAAGATGTATTAAATCTGCCCTTACTAAAAGAAAGGGAAAGAACGTCTCAAGCCTTAATTAAGGTACCAAACCTTGAGCTTGTTGATTTGCTAAGTGTTTTGAAAAGGGATTCGTTTTATATTAACATCACGAGGCAAAACTCAATTATATCCTTAGAAACTACCTTATTCATGAATCTTTTCATCTTAAGTGATGGAAATTTTTATCATTCTTGCAAACGGAATGAAGTTAAATTTCCAGACCACATAACTACTTACTTTGAATGGAAATGTTTTTCAAGACTAAGCACAAGTTATTTGATTGATTAATCATGATTTTCGGTCTCTCTAATGGTCATAATACTTTTAAGGGACCTCTACCTTATGTTTTCAAGGATTTCTTTAGCAATAGAGATTTCTTCCTTTTTAGGTTTCTTTTCTGCAAGCTTTCTTTTATGCATAAAATAGTTCTTTTTAAAGTAACATTCTTTATGTTAGAAAATCCCCCCACTTTGATTTTGATTCTGATTTGCCTCTAGAAATTTTGTTTTTCCTTGATTGTGGCCTTCCCCTAGCATTATGACCCTTTCCATCTCAATCTTCTTTTCCATCATATCATTTTTGAAGCTCTTTGGAATTTAACGATGCTTTCACTTCCGCCATTATTAGAGTTTTCTTTACTCTATAACACAGTATCAACAAAATGCTTATATACACTCGGTAGCGAGCTCAAAATGATGATAGCCTGATGTTCTTCAACATATTTTACTCCTAAGTTGTTGAGGTCTAGTATAATTTTATTAAAATCATCTACATGTTTCATAATCTCTTTTGAGTCCTCTATAGCCAAAATATATAGCCTCTTCTTCAAATACAGACGATTAGGCAAAAAAAATTTCATATTGAGTGCTTCTAATTTTAGCCAAATAGAAAGAGTATACTTTTCTTCTATCACCTCTACGAGCACTTCATCACCAAGACTCAACAAGATTGCGCTATGATCCTTTGATGCAACCTCCTCAACTTTTGTTTTGTCACTAATTATCAGACTCTCATTTTTATTCTCCACAAGCTTAAATCATTATCCCTCTTAAATTTATCAACTTCAAACTTTTTCATTCAAGAAATAGACAAATCTTAAACTCGAATTTTGATAACTAAATAGGAATTCCAAACCCTAGAGTTCTACGCTCATCGCACCAATTGTAGAAATAGTCTCTAAGAAAAACATAAAAGAAAATAAAAAAAGAACAAAATCAACATCGGAAATTAACATAAAAAATTAACGTGATTCAGACAATGAGTACCAAATCCGCGGATGCAATCTTAGAAACCTTTTCTTAATATTGAATTTCTTTTTCAATTACAAAGAATACAAGGAAAAAAAAGAAGAACAATAAACCCTTCTCACAGAAAATCTCGATAAGTTATCCGCTTATAAAGTTAAGCGTGATATTAGCACACATTACCAAATAAGAACGACAAATGGAATTTCTAACAAAGGAAAGTTGAAGCATGTGAATTTTTTTAATTAAAAATATATCATTATCGTATATAATCATATCTCGTACGACTTCAATTACTCAAGTTTACATATATCTACTTAGTTTTATTCTTAACCCATCACTCATTACACACCAATTTTCAAATATAATGATCAAAAACTACCAAAAAGTGAGGAATAAAATTGAGTGAGGAGGAAAAGAGTAGGCAAGAGTGGGATCCATTAATTGAGCTTGGAGTGGCATCCATTTTGCAGCCACCCCTCATCAGCAAATCTCTTTTCCCCTGCACACATGCACCCACTTTCCCAAACACACCAAAATTCCCTCTCACTTTCTCGAGAAAAGAAAAAGTAGAACAATGCATCAAAGGTTGCATATTTCCATCCCTCATTTTTCTCCTGGAATCACTTTTCATCAATTTTCAACCCCAAAAGGCTTCCACCAAGTTTTCTTTTTTACTACAAACGAATAAAAGTGCATGTAACTTTTAAACATGACATTCTCTTGCTACCTCCATAGTATATTACTTTATCAAAGCTACATTGACGAGTGAAGCCAAGGTTTGGCTAGTCGTACATTTTTAATCGTGTTACATAATTCGACTTGAACCATGTTTATTTCTTTGTTCATGAGTATTGAGTAGCTTTTGAACTCGAAAGAACACCTTCTGTGGCTTAAATCATAGTCAACATCGATACTTAAGAATGGATGTGATCGGTAATCCTTCAAAATTATGATCCCTAACTTTATTTGAATGCATATTTTCCGTATTTGTAGCAACCCACCCCTAAACTCGTAGTAAAGAGGTCGTTTGATGTCGCTGAAGTACTAAATTTCCAAAAGTGAGAAGGCATTGTCGATGCAAAGATTTTTTTGTCTCATTCTATACGTTAACTATTTATCGACGCAGGACCAAATAAACAAATCAACAATATCACGCATAATATATAATATCCTGTAAACATAAGCCAAATTGAAGTTTCTAGGTGTGACAAGAATTATGTGTAGAAAATTAGACAAATAGAATAAAATTAAACATGTTTGCCTAACACACCCAAAATGTCACAAACTGACTCGTTATGAAAAAAAAAAAAACATGTGGGACACTAACTCTTGTTGCATCACTCCACCAATTTGCTTTTGACTTTCTAATCAAGACCTGTAAAGCATAAAACACAGTTGCAAGCCATAAAAGCCTCAAGTGAGAGTTAATATCTTACCCTTAGCACTTAAAGTGCTATTCTAAATTTGATTAGTCTTTGAAAAACTTAAGTATCTACCACACTAGATAAACGATGCATGCTGTGTTTATCATGTAAAGTTCTATAATTAGCATTGTTGTAACAACACACTTAAATTTTTCTCAAATTTAAAACCCTAATTTTTCGTCTTTGTATTTTAATCTTAAGTTAGTTTAAGAATTTCTCATGCCAACAATAATATAAAATTTTAACGACATTAAAAGTTTGTTGAAGCTTGTTCATAAAACTCTTAAACATATCCGTAAATATCAAACAATATTTTTTATGAAACCAAACTTAGTAACTTAATCCAAAGTTTTAATAATAGAAATATTTTCAATGTTTGATCCCGCTAGCATGTTTGGATTGCTAGTAGGACTATGATTGTCATTGAGGTAGGAGTTTCTAATATGTACTACTTGGCATAACATAGTTTTCAAAATTTATTTTGGTAGATATATAACTATGAAAAATCTTAACAGGACCTGACTACCAACACATTAACGTTTACATATATGTATGTATGCTATATATATGTTTATCTTGAGTGCATGATATTTCATTTTGATTTATCATATATGTATGCCCGTAGGGGAAATTGTTGATTAGGCTAGTCGAGTCTTTCTGTATCAGTCTCCAGCTATTCTAGGTTGCACCAACCGGTTAACCAAAATAACTTAATTCAGATCATGTACACCTTCTACTGAGTGAAGATTGTTTGTTCTACATGACAAAAATGAGTAATATAGTCGTGATACGTTGGGTAGTGTTGGCGCTAAGCTTTGCTTGTCAACCACTCTTTGGACGTTATAATTACGTGGGGGTGTCGTCACTTATTGGTTTGTCGGTCACTCTTTGATCCAAGGGTTGTATTATCGCCAATAACCCAGGAGACATGGTTTGATCTTCGGATTGCTGTCACTTTTCAGCTTCTTTGTGACTTATGAGATGATACTGAGTCTTCTTATTGCCATCTTTCTTTAATGGTGTGTAGGAAGGGTCATTGAATGACCCTCCTTTTCACTTTGACGTTTTCAAATGAAAACGATAAGACTTACTTTATTTATAGTTACCTACATATGTAGCAATATTTTCAAACATGCTCCATTGATGGCTTGTTAAGCCCATTTTAAAATAATATAAAAGATTTAATGATTTGAAAATGTTTGGCTCATGGAGCCTCTTTGAAATGAAAGTAATATGTTTTTTAATATAAACTCATTCATTGCATTTTTATAACCGTTCATAGTTTTGAAAGAAAATGATAAAATTAATTTTACGTATTTTTTTGAGTATAGTATAGAATTACCTACTGAGTTAGTCGTTCACCCCAAAGACCTCCTTCATTTTCAAAGTTAAGATCATGGAGGTTGGTGTTGTTGTTGCTCGTCGTGGAGTGATTTGGTGCTTAGTTCCCTCTTTATATTCTTGAGTATCATTTCTTGTTTTAGTGATAAAATTCTTTTATTTATTTTCTCCTTGTACGGTTTTGTATAAGATTTTTAGGCGTTTGATATTTTATTTTCTTACACAACTTTTCGTTGGATTATTTGAGTTTAGTACTATCTTATTTTTATATAATCGCTATGTAAATTTCAGCTCATTTTTTGTGAGTCATGGCTTAATTTAAAAACATAGCTTTGGACTAGGCGATTGATTTTATCCGAGGATCAGATCGCTCAACCTAACATTTCTGTCTAGTTCCACCTCTAAGTCATGACAAACGCTATCTCTTTCTGATCTTAGTAAGGAATACCTTCAATTATTGATACGGGATTAGGTTTGGCTTATCTTTTTAATTATTGTGTACTTGATAATTCTTTTATTGGTGAGACTTTTAGTTGTTATTTCCCAAGATCTTCGTATTCACATATGTTACGATGATTTTTTACTTGCACAGTATTTTATGTTTGAACTTATATTGTTAAACTATATGATGTCACTAATGGATATGGTTTTAGCCTAATGTTTTTAGGCCATGGCTTTGTAGTCGATGTTTAAATTTTAAATCTTTCACTGCATTATTAATTGTTTATCATTAGAGACTGGAAAGTTCGATCCACTTTTTTTAATCGAGTTGTTTTCCATGTCATCACGGTTCCCATTTAGATTGTGACAAACAGAGTGTTGTGACACCCATGAACATGGTATTAGCTTAATAGGGATTAAACATATTGATTTTAACGATGAAAGAGATTATGTGTTATATATTATTCTAAGTTATTTTGACTAACTTGTTTATGTGTTATACACTTGGATATGAATATGACGAGTAAACTTTTTTATATTGATTAATATTTGAATAAGTTATTTTGAATTGTTTTATCTTTGCTATCTATGAAAATAACCTTAAAGAGGAGTATTTAGTTGTGCTAAAGAGTTTGTGTAAGTCTTTTAAGTAAATGCTAAAGTTCATAGAACTTGAATGATGGAAATAAATGGTGTTATGTATATCATTTGTGTGAAAAAATTGTTTTTAACCCGAGTACAGAAAGGTGTCGACCAAACTAGTGAAGTGTCGACCAATGCAATGTTAAAGTTTTTCCCGAGACCTTCAAAGTGTCGACCAGACTAATGAAGGGTCGACAGATGTCAAGATGAAGAATTGATTCAAGAAACTTGAGAGCATACAAGTATCGACTAGTCTCTTAAAGTGTCGACCGGTGAGATCTACAACAATATCAACCGAGCTGTTGAAAAAGTTCAAATTACACGCGATGGACATACAAAGGTCAACTGATTAGATGAAGTGGTCGACCGGTACATTGTTTATTGGAGACTTCTATAAATAGACTATGTCAGCTTTGTGTACTAGATAATGACTTAAGAACCGTAATGAAGTTTTGCTGAATTCACTTAAAAATCTAAAGCCTTAAGCTTACGCCATTCTTTTCCTACATTAATTTGAGATTTTGCAAATTTGGGAGAGTATTATATTATTCATTTATACTTAAACTTTCATTCTTGTATTTTGGTGAACGAACAAAGAGTGACACCCTGAGAAAAAATCACATATAAGGCTTTAGATTGACGACTAGAAATTCAATTTAGCAACTCGAAGAGTTGAGTTAAAAAAGAATCTTCAAGGAGAATTCCAGCAAATTTGTAACCTAAGCTTAGACGTAAGTAAGGTTGGCCGAATCACGTTAATAAATTTATTTGCACTCATTTATCCTTCTTTTTTAACTTTGTACTTGAGATAGTTTTTTATTTTAGAACCACCTAAGAAATTAAGAAGTATAAATTATTTTATACGTGCAAACTAATATTATTTTTAATAACAAAAAGTTAAATAACCTAACTCATCTCCACCAACCCCTCCCTTGGGTTATTTTGATTCTACCCATAGTATGACATCTCGAAAATTTCTTAGATCCTCATCTTGGTTATAATGTCCACTGCCTAGCGTTGCAGTATTTACCATGATCTGCGACGAGGCTGTGGCATCCACAAACTAAGACTCCAACCAAAATCCAAAAACCTACGCAATTAGGATCTTGAAAGACCAAAATTTGTCTCTACTTAACTCTCATCACCAAAAATATTTAAATACTCAAACAAAATATTGTTCATGTTAACAAATGTATTAACAAATCTTTACTTGGATAATTGTTGTTCCGTAACTATTGTCACGTGTGATTGTGATGTACAATAATCTTCTTTGCCTTTTTTTTTCTTTCTCTTCCTTCCTTTCTATTTTTCCCCTATTCATAGCAACCCACATAGAAAAATGAGGCAAATGCCTTAGACATTGCCTTACAAACTTACTCTCTAATTATTAATCAAAATACTCTCTTTCCCACATACTTCTATTTTAACAATAAACTAAGTAATTTAGTTAGACAAATACGGGGTGTTCCGACATTGCTCTCTAAAAATCATAACCGTTAATCATTTTGCTAAGTGAAAGGGGGATGTCTTGGTGTTATCATTCATTAAAAAGTGCTAATTTCCATTTAAAATGAGTAGATTAGATGGAAAGCGGCTCTTTCAAACCACTCCATCCGTAACAAGATTTCTATTTTCTCCAACGTGACCATGCTAATTTTCAAAATGTTTTATTTATTAAGTTCAGGATCTGATTCATCAATGCAGCTGGAGCATCGACTTTGTCATTTAACTTCACAACGTAATATTTTATGAAAGCATCATAACCAAGCCTTGACTCAAATGAGTGTGATTTTGTTTAAGATAATGTTCTATTTGCTTAATTTCACATGTCAAAAATAAGAATTTATATACTAATTATTATTTTTATTGAGAAATTTAACCACAAATGAACAAAAAGGTTTTCGAAAAGTTCAAAACGGCGGCGTATTAGAAAAGTAAAGGATGGTCCACTGGCACGTGCAAAGGATGACAAAAATGCCTGGGGGATAATGATGGATTCCCACCGTTTCTTCCCACACAGTGGGAAGAAACGGTG
>CM039521.1:552373-587039 GCA_022433055.1 Begonia peltatifolia | reverse complement strand
AGAGCTAATAAATCACAGTAATTGAATATAATACTTAAGAATTATAATATCATAAAATTCACGAGCATAAGAACTAGAGATTTGCTATCAGGGATGACTCACAATCCCCCGTTTCTTATACGTCACGCAATATATATATGCATAGCCAGCAAGAGAACTGGGTTCGTATGTGACCAATATATTCCCTACAATGTTGTTCGTACATATAAATACTATCACGATGCATGATTTGAGCACTCATTCTATGCATATATTATTGAATATATAATATATACTAATATGCGTGTAATTAATATAAACAACTCAAATTTTGTTATCTAACTAGGAAAATGATGAATGGACTATGACCATACATCTGTTTACGTGTCTTTTGATCACGTTCCAAATTTTAGAAAAAATTTGATAACTACAAAAACTCTCAAAACGGTAGTTTAATCATGCTCTAAAACGGTAGTTTTGGACGGTAGAGCGCTCTCCCAACGCTGTAGCACTGGCAATTGTTTTTCCATGAAAGTTACGTATTGTAGCGCCCTTACGAAGCACTATATCACTGTCCCTCTATTTGTCTCTTCTATGCGAACGTTGTATCGTTGAATCTCTAGTTTTTTTTTACGGTTTTAACGTTTGAAATGAGCATTAGAGCGTCCGAGATCTATTTTTTCGCAATTTTAATTTAGTTTTCATGCATAGAACCTTTCAAATTCACTCAATTATTATTATTCACTCAACATAATTCTTAGTTCTTTACCTATTACATGCAAACCACATCCAATAATAATTCTTAGTTCTTCGAAGGATTTAATCCTTCAAATCCCATTTCTCCCTTTCTTCTTGGGTTCTTTAAGATCCATTTCAAGTCCTCTGCAGTTTCTACAAGAGCTTCTAGACTTCTTTTTGGGTAAATTTACAAGTTTGCCCTCAATGATGTAAGTCAAAAGACCATTCTAATCTGATCACTTAAATATTACATTGAATTGTGTAGTCAATACTAATCAATCCATTAACTTAATGTAATTATATTTAAGCTAATAAAGATTAATTATACTCATATCGATTAATTAAGAGAATAAAAAAAATAATTAACCTAACTAATCTCTCAATCAAACCTTGCATACACTTGGGTCAATTTCAAAAGCAAATAACTTTAACTACGTAGCTCCAAATTTCGTAATTCTCGTGTCATTCTCTTCGTTAGGATGTCTGCTCGAGGATCCTATAATTTCATAAAATTTCATTTACGTTTGTGCTAAAATCCTTATTATGCACAATAATTAGTTTTACTTCGACTCGTGCACAACCGGTGGAAATAGTAGACTTCAACAAGGCTAAGACATAATTGAATCAACAAGCTAAATGATTCAACCTCATACTTCCAGGCCAACCCAGATGGATACACTTGATCAAAATGAGCATAGGCTTTATGTATCATTAAAAATGTATGAATAATAAGAGGAAATGATCATGCGTTTAGATTACAAAACAACCCAAAACTCGGACCACAAGGGTGTATCTTGAGCTGGAAGTAGGATGTAGATGTCGGAGGATATGAGAGAGTGGGAAAGTGTTTGGCAGGAGAAAGAAACGTTGGATTTGGTGGGTTTTATGCTTTTATCCTGTTTAAGGGAAAGATGGCAACTGTTTGGGAAATTGAGGCTACAGTTTCCGATGTTTGTGAGAGCTGTTTTCTTCGCCATCTTATTATCAAAACTAAAGTAATCTCTCTCTCTCTCTCTCTCTCTCTCTCTCTCTCTCTCTCTCCCACTCAACTCTACCAACATCCCCATAAAGATTTCCCATTTTCAAGTTTCTCTTTCTTTAATGCTAGTGATATCAATTGGTAGTTGCGCTAACATGCTTGTTCTACTTCTGTTTAAGAGAATTGGGAGATTAGTGTAATATTTGAACTTCGTTAATGCCGATTACCTGGTTTGATTGGTGCCCATTTTCAAGTAAAAAGCTGTAGAGAGAGAAAGGGAGCCACCGAAAAGCAAGAACACCTTATCATGAAAGCAAGAGAAAAATGAGAGCCGATTAGACAGGCCAACACACACGCACACCAATCTCTTTATATGTATGACAACAATCTCTGCCCTTTCTCTCTCTCTCTAGATTCTCTCTCCTCCCTCTCCCTCTCCCTCTCTTCCATTTTTATGTTTTCTCTTGGCTTTTCTCCCTTTTTTTTTTTTTACATGGAAAAATCACAAGTCAACCTCACCTCATCATTTGGTCTTGCTTCTTCCAAGCACTCACCTCATTTCCCACTTTCCTTTTCCAATTTTCACCACCTTCTTCGTCTTCTCTGTACATTCTCCTATATAATTACCCTCCATTCTCTCTCGTCTTCTCCTCCTCCATGGGAGTAGGCATGAAGGTCCATCAATTCGTACGTGGGTTTTGGGAGCTCGAACCACCCTCCCTCTCCCTCGCCTGCAAGCGTCTCCGTCCTCTCGCTCCGAAGCTTCAAACCAACAATGACTCCACAATCTCCTCCTTCGATCTCAAGACCTTCATCAGACCGGACTCGGCCCCCAGACCAAACCCTTCTTCTTCCTTCTCCTCAGAAGACAAGAGAGATTTAATTCCTGTAACTATCATTCCATTCTCTCTTATGTTATAAAATGCTGTGATCTGTAACGACAAGTGTAAATCTGAGCGATTTGTTGGTGCAGGTGGAGACTCTTCCTGGAGGGACAAGGTGGAACCCGACTCAAGAACAGATTGGGATATTGGAGATGCTTTACAGGGGAGGAATGAGGACTCCTAATGCACAACAGATAGAGCAAATCACAACCCAGCTAGGTAAATATGGCAAAATCGAAGGTAAAAATGTATTTTATTGGTTTCAGAACCACAAAGCCCGAGAAAGACAGAAGCAAAAGAGAAACAGTCTTGGTCTTTGCCATAGCCCAAGAACAGCTGTAGCAAATTGTAGGGTATGCTCCTGATAATATTCTTCCAGTTTTTATGATTTTTGAAGTTGCAGGAAAAAAAGGGTTTCTAACGGAATTGATGTCCAGGTAGAGGGAGTAGAACATCAAAGAGAGGAAGATAGTTCGTTCAAGAGAAAGAACAGGAGCTGGGTATTTGAATGCTTGGAAGAAGAGATCATCAGCGTAAGCCATGAAGAAGAAGATCAAGGAGATGGAACTTTGGAGTTATTTCCATTACACCCAGAAGGTAGATGAAGAAGTTCATCATTTTTCAAGCTTCTGCTCCAAATCCAGTCATCTGTAACCTACTTTCATGTGCTTTTTCCCTCTCTCTTTTTCTTCTTTTTTAAGTACTTTGCTAGATTATGATTCCTAATTCAAACCCTGTAATCTCTCTCTCTCTAGCTTTCTCTCTCTCTCTCTCTCTCTCTCTCACTCACTATTGAGAGTGCCTGCGAGGCCGTGAAGCATCTTTTTGAGTCTTTGACGAAGAGAAGGGGTTAAATCTAAGCTTTTAGGTTAAAAGTAAGAAGCTATGGACACTGAAGTCCACGCAAATCCTTAATTCTTCTTCCTAAGCCTAGCTACCTTGATCGACGGCGTGGTTCGGATATTTGATGAAGTCGGGGAAAATCAACGGCCAGGATGGGTAGTGATCAATTATTCGCAATCCACTGTAACTGACGTGGAAGTTCTAACGACAACTAGTGGTGAGTAGGGCCCTAATTTTATTGATTTTTGGAGGGAACAGAACACCAAGTTTGAACCAACATGGAAGACTACCAACCACGTTAAAACCCTTGTCATTTCTAATGATTCAACATTACACCTTCTAGTCACCATCCATTACATGTTTACTTTTCTTGAATTTTGATTACTACTTGTTCTATATCACTCCCGGATTGGGTCGGGTCGGGTCGGGTCGGCCTGGTCCGTGAAAATCATATTGATTCAGTTTCATCTCGGGTTGTCCATTCCCGAGTTGACTTATATTTAGATTTAGGTCTATGTTCGAGCTAAATTAAGCATTGATCTATAATTCAAACAATAAAAGCCTAGCCGAGAGTTAGACAAACTTGAACGTTTTGAATCAAATGACGAGGTTAGTGTATCGCTATTCTCACGACACGAATTTTAATTATACAATACAATACAATACAATACAATACACGAGATTGGTACAATTAATCACTCGAGAGTTTATTTATTTATTAAATAAAAAGGACCCATGCATGATCTTATATCAATTATGAGTGGGACCAATATAGAATAATTTTGCAACTTTTGTATCCCACCAAGGGATTTAAATATTTTCACTTATATTCATATCCCACTAATAATAAAATAATCAATATAATGATTCTATTTCCTACCCAATATTTTATTTTATTTTATTTTTAATTATTTAGAAATATTGTTTCAAATTAAATAGAATATACATGGTCAAGTCAACATGACGTGGCAAACAAATCTGCCACGTGTACTCACGTGTCCTATTAACAGGTTAACACCTTATGGAAGTGGGGCCGTATTTGTTCTAACCGTCTTGTCTTAGCCATTAAACCAGAATTTCGAGGTGGTGCCCCTTGAAAAAGATCCGACGGCTCACGATTGTTTAGATGATCGGATTAGGGCTTCTTCGTCCCCCCCACCGCCTTCCCTGCTTTATATAGCTCAACAGTTACATTTCTTGCCTTGCGGTGCAGAATATCCTGCCCTCCCTTTGAAAAAAACCACAAAAATCTTTTTGTTTTCCGCCGTCCGGTTCACTCGCCGATCGGTTGTCCGACGGTTTTATCTTCTATTCTGCATTTTCATCCTAAACACTGAAAAAAAGATTTGTTGTATTACCTTCCATTTTGACGTTTCAGGTCTCAAGGTTTATTGGAGTGCTTTTTTCTTGACATTTCGGCTTAGGATAACTGAGGTTTAGGTTTTGAGGAGTTAGGAGAGGAAGAAAAGAGGAAAAAAGATTTTGAGTTGAAGGGATTGGGTTGTGAAATAGAGTCAGATGGCGCAGATTCAGGTTCAACATCAGGCTCCGATGGCTGGTTCTGGTGCGAATGGCGTGGCTGTGGCTGCTGGAGCGGGCCCCGGGGCGGCCCTGTTTGTTCCGACGTCGCTTTATGTTGGAGATCTTGAAATGAACGTCACGGACTCGCAGCTTTATGAACTGTTTAATCAAATTGGTCAGGTTTTATCTGTTCGTGTCTGTAGGGACATGAGCACTCGTCGATCTCTAGGTTATGGATATGTCAACTACAATAACTCTCAAGATGGTTTGTCCTAATCTTTGATGCATTTTTAGTTTCTTTTTCGCATTTATTGTCAATTATGCCTGCCTAGCGTTTATTTTCCTGTTTTGATACAATTTTTACTATTATTTGAAGCTTTCTTTTCTTGTTGAAGGCCTCTTTTAGTTACCAATGCTACTTTTTTTCGAAATAACATTGAACAAGCTACTAAGAGGTAGTAAAACGCATAATAGACATTATGCCTTTTTTTTGGCAATTATGTTTCTTCTTTCACACCTCCTGTGATGCATCAAGAACATAATGCATTTTTTGAAAATGTTCTGGAATGCTTTTCCTCTTTATTTTGGCCATTTGTACATCTGATAACCTGTGAAATCGAAGTTATTTCAATTTATATTTTGAGTTAGTTTCTCATTATGAAAGGATAAAATTATATTGCAGCTTCTGTAAGCAACAGTCCTGTGTACTTATCTCTTGATTCTCCAGGATTCAAGTTCCTTGACTTCTCATGGAAATTATTAATTGTTCCTTGATTAATCTTGTTTTCAGCGGCCAGGGCACTAGATGAGTTAAATTTTACTGTGTTGAATAACAAGGCCATTAGAATTATGTATTCTCACCGCGATCCAAGTAGCCGCAAGAGTGGTACTGCAAATATTTTCATCAAGGTATTCTGGTCTTAAATCATTTTTTTTTATCTGTAAGGGGAAACTATTTGATTCGGATACTTCTGGGCCCTTCTATATTGCACTCTTGAGGTATATGATTAATGCAGGATATTTTGCCCTTGGATGATTGCCATTTGATATATTTACTAGTTGTAGTGTATAAAATTTATCGTGGTCTTTAGGCCATTGTTCACTTGATTATTTACAACTAATGTTTCAGATTGGTGTTTTTTATTGGTTGCACTGTACAGAATCTTGACAAGGCTATTGATCATAAAGCATTACACGAGACTTTTTCATCCTTTGGAAGTATTCTTTCATGCAAGATAGCTCTTGATACTTCTGGCCTATCCAAGGGCTATGGTTTTGTTCAATTTGAAAATGAAGAGTCTGCCCAAAATGCTATAGACAAGTTAAATGGGATGCTGATTAATGACAAGCAGGTTTATGTTGGACACTTCCTTCGGAAAAACGAAAGAGAGAGTTCTTCAGATAAAGCAAAATTTAATAATGTCTACGTGAAGAATTTGTCTGAATCAACAACAGATGAAGACTTGAAGAATATTTTTGGTGAATATGGAACTATTACCAGTGCTGTGGTGATGCGAGATGGAGATGGAAAGTCAAGATGTTTTGGTTTTGTTAACTTTGAAAGTGCAGATGATGCTGTCAAAGCTGTTGATGAACTGAATGGGAAGAAATTTGAGGAAAAGGAATGGTATGTTGGGAAAGCTCAGAAAAAATCAGAACGAGAAGTTGAGCTGAAGGGTCGATTTGAGCAAACTGTGAAGGAAATATTTGATAAAAATCAAGGGGTAAACTTGTATATCAAGAATTTGGATGACAGCATCGATGATGAGAAACTCAGAAGTCTTTTTGCTGAATTTGGTTCAATTACTTCATGCAAGGTAATATATACCTAGGTTGTGGAAGTTGGCAATATCCACCTATTCACAAAATTTTTGTATTGTTCAATTTGCAGGTTATGTGCGATCGTAATGGAGTCAGTAGAGGTTCTGGATTTGTTGCTTTTGCAACTCAGGAAGAAGCATCTCGTGCTGTAAGTTCTGCATCTTTCCATATTGGTTATCAGGAAACTATTTTCTTACACACCCTTCTTTGTTCCTTGTTTGTACAGCTTGCTGAGATGAATGGTAAAATGATTGTCAGTAAACCTCTCTATGTGGCACTGGCACAGAGAAAAGAAGAGAGAAGAGCTAGGTTGCAAGTATGATTGACAGCAAACTCTTCTGAACCATTTATTGAGAAATGGGATTATCATGTTATATCCACGTATCATGTGAATGATTTTTGCTGTAGATTGTTGCAATGTGATGTAATCACATGTGGCATGCCAGATTGACTGGAGATCTCTGCTTATGAAATTGATGCATGCCCGGAGCATTTCTACTTTTATGTCTTATCTATCTCTTTTTTTTTCTCAATTTTCAGGCACAATTTTCTCAAATGAGGCCTGTGGCAATTGCACCGGCAGTTCCTCCTCGTTTGCCTATGTTTCATCCAGGCGCTGTAGGTCTCGGTCAACAATTTTTATATGGACAACCTCCTCCTGCAATAGTTCCTCAAGTAATCCTTCTTTTATTGCTTATTCGCTATCACATTTTTAATGTACATCAACTGGTTCATGCCTCTTCATGATTATATGGAAAAATGAATGAATTGGCAAATGCGTATTCTTCTGTAAGCAACAGTTTCAAATCGGAACTGTGCTGTCCGTTTGCTTATTAGAATTAATTCCATTTAAGTTATTACATAAAACAATGAATTCTCATTGACCTAGCTGACTTGGGATAATATAAAAGATGTAGATGTTTCTGGATTCAAGTTCTTATTGAATACTACTTGTACACGCCTGATCTATAGAGTGTTATAGATGGAAGCGGTGTTTGCCATCTTTTTAGTTATAAACTGCCAAGGGATAGGATCCAATAGATTTGCCAATCACTACCAAAAATCTGCAATTTTTGAAAACAAGAACAGTTGCATTGTTTTTCTTGATATTGCAATGTAGTTATTTAAGCATATGGATGCAACTTCAACTGTCGTTGCTTACCAAGATTATGACCCAAACATTATATAGGCCGGATTTGGTTACCAGCAGCAGCTTGTTCCGGGAATGAGACCTGGAGGGTCTCCTATGCCAAATTTCTTTGTCCCCATGGTTCAGCAGGGTCAGCCTGGTCAACGCCCCGGAGGTCGGCGTGGGTCAGGTCCTCTGCAACAAACCCAGCAGCCTGTTCCACTGATGCAACCTCAGGTAATTTAGATTGCAGTCAGAATATCATTTTATCTGTGTCTAGGTATTTATGAATTTGTTTTGAGTGCTTCAGATGATTCCAAGGGGGGGACGACATTATTATCGATATCCTCCCCCTGGTCGCAACATGCAAGATGGACCAATGCCTGGTGTTGCTGGAGGATTGCTTTCATCTCCTTATGAGTTGGGTGGCATGCCAATGCGAGATCCATCTCTTGGACAGTCTGCTCCTGTACCTGCTTTGGCTACTGCCCTTGCCAATGCTCCTCCAGAGCAGCAAAGGATGGTTTGCCTTCTCTCCCTTTGGCTCTCCGCATGTGTTGATTATTTTATTTCTCTGTATTTGAGTGCAAAAATCTGATGCGTACTGCCATCGCAGATGCTTGGGGAAGCATTGTATCCCCTGGTGGATCAGTTGGAGCATGAATCAGCAGCTAAGGTTACTGGGATGCTCCTGGAGATGGACCAGACTGAGGTGTTGCACCTGCTTGAGTCACCTGAGGCTTTGAGGGCAAAAGTTGCAGAGGCATTGGACGTTCTGAGGAGTGTTGCCCAACAGCAGGGCAATCTGGCAGCTGAGCAGCTTTCGTCCCTCTCTCTCGGCGGCGATGATCTTTAGAGTGAGCGGCTATGCATCATTATTGGTACACAACGCATGGATAAATTGTATTTTGGCTTTGTAGTTTTGTCTGTTGGAGGAGTTAAAGTTTGGTTTTCCCATGTTAAACCTTAGGAGTGTAGTGTTGTTGAAACTCTTTGTCAAGTTGGTTTTGGAGTAATGGTATTTGTTTATTCTCAGATTCATCCTTTTATTGCATGGTGAGTTAATTGGGCATGTTTTCCTGAATTTCTTGGGCGGGAGTTGCCTTCTCCATACCTGGATCCACCTGCTTTTCTAGTTTGCCCAGTAAAAGTATAGTACGAGCACATCCAGTAGCAGTTCAAATTACGTACTGGAGCGGCTCTCCCTTGGAAAACAATGGGATTGGTTCTTAGCAAACTGTGCTGTCAGATTTGGCCACTCAAGTACGGGCCTCCATCCCCCAATTTCTCCTCCTCTAACAAATTACAGTGCGTCATGCCCATGATGCTGGTGTTGTGAGTTTAAATAAAGGGTGTTATTTGGAGAAACAGAGAAAGCAGCTTCCTTTAATCATGCACAGCTGAGCCACCATCTTTGACTCGCGTTCCTTTTCTTCAAGTAAGTTTAATTTGTTAACAACATGCCTTCCACACTTGGTATTCATGCCCTTTTTACTGCTCGCAGCTCTATTTTGTAGCATCCCTTCTTTTCAATGTTATCTGAAAAATTTAAAGAAAACTGATATATAATGGAGACCCCAGCCCCTCCAGGACCAAATAATGTAATGGATTCAACGGCAGTACCCTTGACAAATCATTGAATATTACCAAAGCATCTATGCAGAGATTTGTGAGAGCGGAGAGACAATGTGTTTGTTGCGTAGCGGAAGTTGTAGGTTGCTGTCCTTCTCCATTGTCAAAAGGCAAGTGAAGTTTTTTCCAAGTATGCTCGTTGGTGGGCGAATCGTCATCTCTTGAGATGTGAAAAATTAATCCTCCAATCAAGCCGTTACGTGATGGGTTATACAAAGCCATCATCTAGAGGGGATAGAATTTAAATCGATGCTTTTTATGATCATCATCATTATTTTTGTTTTTTTTTTTTTTTTTTTTTTACTTTTTTCTGCATGTTACTTGATGGGCATGCAAACAGAGAGAGAGAGAGAGAGAGAGAGAGAGAGAGAGAGTCTCTGTCCTGATTCATTCATATTTACAGGCATCCAAAGGTGTAGATTTGGGCAAATAAAATCAAAACCAGAACTTGAGATTCCTGTGGATTTATAGGTCATTAGTTACTGTTGTTCTCCCTGATCGAGAACCGACTCCATTAATGGAGAGTGAAAAGATTAGGCTTGCTGTAATGGAGATGTGGTGCCATCCAGAAAGTGGGGGGTCCTTCATCATTGCGCCAAGTGTGCAGAGAGATGGAGGTTTACGAGGGTGGCCTGACCTGAAGGAAAATTGAGAGAGACAAGAGTCTGTCTGAGCCACAGCCCAACAAGAAGTACACCACCCATCAATTATCTTAATTTATTCATTTCTTTGTTTTGGAAACTGCTCTCTCTTTCTCTCCCTTCTTTCCATCGGGTTAATTTGTAATTCAAGGATTACCGCCTCGCTTTAATCTCTCATCTCTCTCTCTCTCTCTCTCTCTCTCTCTCTCTCCCTTGCTTTTGTACAATTTCCTTTCGTCTATCTCATATCCTCCACCCAAACCCTCTCTCTCTTCTTTCTCCCTCTTTCACATTGCCTCGTGGTGGGTTTTGTTTTCTTCCTTTCTTGTTTCTTCTGTCGAGGAAAGAGAGGGAGGTGGAGGGTGTTGCTTGAAATTAAGAGGGTTTTTTTCTCCTAGGTCTTCTTCTTCGTTTTCTAGCCCACTTCCGCATAGATCGGCCGCCTGTTTTTGTCTTCTCATCTTCCCGGTGAGTTTTTTCTTCTTTCCTTTTTTGATAGATCGGCTGTCACGTTCTCCCAATGCTTCTTTCCTTCGTTCTTCCCACTTCTCGTTTCAGTTTCTTCTTGCGATGATCTGTTACACCAAGTTCGCCGAGAATCATCCTGTTTTTGTGTGCAATTTTTCCTTTTGTATTCCTCGCTGTTTCTGCGCGCTTGGGCTTTTAGAAAGTCTTTTGATTTTTCGTCGTTGGTTCTGTCAGGACCCTGATTTTCCTTCATCAACACCTCATTTGGAATGAGATTTGGATTTTGACTTCTTCAAATCCTAAGTTTGAGCCTTTCAGCTGCTTCATTAATCTTAAGTTAGCGACTTGTGAAATTTCCCCCTGCCGTTCTTCGGAGATGGCAGGTGTTAACCTTTCTCGTATCATGTTACCATGCTAAGACCGTTGTATTGATATTTGACTAATTTTCTGTCGATTCAACCGGGCTGATGGTGGATTGCAATGGAATGATTGCTGTTTGATTCACAAAATGTGTTTCTTAGTTTTTGCACATTCAAGTTTTGACATACCCATCTGACTAAAAATGCAATTTAATCTCAAGTTTCTTATCAATGTGCCTATCCACCCCTTTAAAGTAGAATTAATAGTTGGAATCAACATCGAGGTTTAAGTAGCGGTTCCTTTATTGGTTCAAGATTTACTGAATTTTCAAATGGATCTCTCCTCTTTAGCACATTATTGCCTTCTTTTGCTGAGACGCATGTTTCTTCTGTTTTTTCTTTGCAATTTGGTTTTTTATGCATATGGGAATTTGAGTGGCCATTGCTGTTTTTGTGCTGATTAGCTATTAATTGTTTGAGAGACAAGAAATGTTGTCTTATTAGTCAATAAAGTAGCTGAAATGTGAAAAAAAAAAACAGAGATGGATGTTGTTTAGTGTTTTGCTGTGTGCTTGTTAATGTTAATTTGATTGATGCATATGCAGAATTGATATAAAATCTTGCCGTATATTCTAATTAGTCTTGTTTTGGTTTTTCTTTCAGATTTTCTGACAGACTGAGAGACTGTTTGCTTGATTTCTTGAAAATTTATTATTTGTTGTTTATTGCCGAAAAGAAAATTGACATCATCCTTGATGCAAGGGCAAAGGGGTGGTGTTGGCTCCTTGCCAGAGACCCTGAATTTCGATCATGGCTCTTCGTCAAGTAATGCAGCTGTGGATCAGCAAATTTGTTGGAATAGCATGCGGGATCCTTCAGAAAATCGAATACCAGACTATTTATTGTTGCAGCAAAGTGATTTAAACATAACATACGTGAATGCAGTGAGCAGAGAGCAACAAAGCTTTGCCAGATGGTCCATAGGTGAGCCTAGCTCTAGTGGTGCAGCCAATGACATGAGCCGTGATGAGCGAAAAGCAGAGCTTGGATGGACCTCAGCTGCTCCTTGTGTGGGAGATCGGCCGAGGCTGGAAGAGCAGTGGTTATCTAATAATTTCCCACCAGACAGTCTCAATGTGAATCCAATGTTTATACAAGGTTCCAATTCAGATGCAGTTCCACCAACTCTTAACTTGAATTCGGGTTACATTACTCACCAAGATGATAGTAATCATGTCACTGAATGCCCTATTATTTTCAAGGCTAGTGGATTAGAAAACAGGGGGATTCCACCCACACATGGTTCAGATCATTTGGTGTCTCCTCCCGAAAGTGGTGGTTTGTCTCTTGAAGGGAGTGATTCCCGGCCAAGCTCCTCATTGGAGGGTCGTCGTTTGTCTTGTAAACGAAAGGCATTTGAAGGGTCCTCTGTTGGTGGAAGCAGTAGCTATTCTCAGCCTACCGAAAATGCTGTAATTCCAGCTCGGTTTAATGCAGGCAGCAATTTGGTATTGTCAGCTCCTGATCAAGCAAATCAAAGATTGAGACTTGGTGTAAGAGAAGTGATTTCCAATGACCTGTCAGATATAAATGTGGCGGAAACTACGGAAAATGCTCATAGAAACTTCCGTATAAGGATTAGTTCCTCAAATCAGTCAGGTTCTATTTATCCAAATGTGCCATCATCAGGGAGCGTCAGGCATTCTGGGATCTCATCATCTCAAGCACCTAACAGGCTTCTTCCGGTCAATTATTCGACGAACTTAAGGTCAGCACCAACTACGGACAATGCAACTTCTCAAAACCCGCCATTTGTTCTACGGGTTCCAGCTTTGCCTCGAAGTGTGCCATCTTCAAGGGTGAGTGCCGGTTTGAATTTAAGAAGCAACGGTTCATCTGGCTTGGTTGGAAACCTACATGCTGCGCAAAGTGAGGATGCAAGCTCAAGCATGGCCAGAACTATATCAGAAAATCCTCTGTTTGGACCAGCAACTGATTCTAGAAATACTACTCGAAATCCATCTAGTCGACGTGCTGTGAATGGAAACTTGAGTATTCCTGTGAGTGTTCCCCCTACATCTCGAACGGGATCCACTATGACAACTCATGCACCATCTGGCCTTTGGCTTCCTCTTGAGAATCCTTCCGCTCCACAATATCCTAGGAGATTGTCGGAAATTGTTCGTCGACAATTGTTTTCTTCTTCTGCAGGCATGGAGTCTGGTGGGAGCCAGCAAAGTAATTTTTCGTCACTGCATTCAGGTTCTTCCTCCACACATGGTTTACTTCTTTCATCCAGAGCTGGTAACCAGGGGCATCATGCAATGCTTCCCAGGGCAATGACATGGATTGAAAGACAAGCTGATGGAGGAATTGGTATTCCTTATTCATTGCGAGCCTTAGCTGCTCCTAGCGAAGGCAGTGGAAGTAATAGACTCGTGTCGGAGGTATGCTCTGTAGCTATCTAGCTTCACTTTGGCTTTCTTCTTTTGTACTTGATAGTGTCTGTTGTGCAGTTCTCTCATTTTTATGCAACCTACCTTTCCCTCCCTAAATAGACTGAAGAATCAATCATATCTGAATTATGAATTTCATCACAAAGATTATCATTTTCATGTTTTAGAGCTTACATTTTATTTTATGAAAGAAAAGTTCTTCCCTTTTGCTCGCTACTCGTTGTATCTTAGTATAGATAGAGAAAGGATATCTATTGCTGCAGTAGAACTTCTATTCGGGTCTCTAAGGTAGAAGGATTCATCTTTCAAAAAAAAAAAAAAAAACCTAAAATGACTTCTCAAAATTAGATTTCTTTCTTAAAATTTAGTTTAATTATAAGCATCTTCTACTATCATTATGTCAATCACATTTTGATCGATTTTTGTTTGGTGAGTTGACTTTTCTTGGATAATTCCTAACTTGTTTTAGAGACTGCTATAATACAAATACTGATTAACTGTTAGGGAATCTTTTATCATTTGGTACTTGTGCAATATCTGATCAAGCGATGATTTGGTGTTTACATTTTGTTATTTTCATTGGACCAGATTCGCAATGTTTTAGGTCTCATGCGCCGAGGCGAGAATTTACGTCTTGAGGTACTGCTTTAATAATTTTAGTGAGTATACATTGGAAATTTGAACTCAGGACACTTGACATTGTTGATTGTTTTGGAAATTAAGACAATAAGTGTTCATTATTTTCTTGTTCTGACTAAAGTATGAAGTTTAGAGAATATTCTACTTGGTTTCCTTGATTTTTATACAACTTGAGGTGAACCTATCATGTGTAATATAAATATTTAAAGGTTTTACATTAAAAAGTTTGCCAAATTTAGTTCAGGTTGTATTGTGAAACAAGAGTTAGTATATATCTATGAAAGACTGTATGATCCAAGGTTATTTGATCAAGAGTTTATTTGATTTAAAGTTCTTTGGCTTTGGAGTTGTTTGGAAAAAAACCATGTTCAAATTGATTTTTTCAATCTGAAGAGGGAGGAACAAAGGAACCAAATTTTTTGAAACATTTCTCAGCTTTTAAAAAAAAACCATGTTCTTGTAGTTGTTCTCTCAATACATGTTTGGATATGTATCAAATTTATTTTGTAATTTCTTTTTTCTATACACAACACAAGAATTAATTTAAAATTCCTTGATTTTTTGGTTATGTTTGGTTTTGTTATAGGATGTGATGATCCTTGATCAGTCTGTATTATTTGGGATGGCTGACTTTCACGACCGTCATCGAGACATGCGGCTCGATGTAGACAACATGTCCTACGAGGTAGAATTCCTGCTCAACGGATCCCGAATTCACTGTCTTCCTGAGGTGATTAGAAATCACAATTTCTCAAAATTACAGGAGTTGCTGGCTCTAGAAGAACGGATTGGAAACGTAAGCACGGGGCTGTCGGAAGAGACGATTCTTATCCGTCTAAAGCGGCGAAAGTGTTGTCCCGACTTGGGATCTCCACTGGAAGCAGAACCCTGCTGTATTTGTCAAGTAAAATCAATAATTTCATCCGGGTCATTGATTAAAGTTCATGATTAACTAGTATTATCTTCCAAAACGTCAATTATTTGGATACCCTTTTGTGATGCAGGAGGAATATGTCGAGGGAGAAGATGTGGGGAAGTTAGCATGTGGGCACGATTATCACACCGCCTGCATAAAGCAGTGGTTGATGCTCAAGAATTTGTGTCCAATCTGTAAAATGACGGCGTTGCCAACCTGAGGGAGATGATCAGATCAGACATTGTTGAATGCAGAATGCATTTGTTGGAGAGGAAGAGGCTTTTTTTTATTTTTATTTTTATTTTTTATTTTTTTTATAAATATGATGAATTCTCAGTTTGATGATGTCGCCTATTTCACACAGTTACAGATTGTGATTGTTCTTCATTTAATCATATATTTTGATTCCTCTCTTTTTTGGGCCATTCTTGTCTTCGAAAGTTCTGGTTTTGATTGCCACGTAGGATTGCTTTGTGTTTGGAAAAATATAAATTATGTATTCGATTAATGTTTCAATAAATATTATGGTTATGACATACAATGCATCTCGGACGTTATTGTAAAATTGCATCATAATTTTCTGGATGAGATAAGTCATAAAAAGCTATTATTTAAATCTTTTTTCTATTTTTTAAATACATAATTTATTTACAAATTAAATGCAAATTTTATCTACAAAAAATTGAAAGTTCAGTTTACTCCATTTGTGAAGAAGTCTAACTCGTAAGGTTTATTTGACGTCTATGTAATTGAAATAATAATCTAATATTAGTTGCGAGAAATTGTCGAAGAATATTAACTTTGTCTTTAGTCATAATTTAATAGCGTAAGACAACATATTATACTTTAATATTATTGTTTTATTTAGATGTTACGTTAATGTATCATTTATTTATGGATATAGTAAATTAATAATCGAAACTGTGAGGAAAAATTTCAATGTTAACATTATATCTAATATTGACAAAAGAGCAAGAAATGTAACTCGAACAATTAACGAAGACAAGGGCGACGAACAATACAAGCTAATCTAGTTGTACGCAGCAGAAATATGTAGGTCAAATCCAAGTAGCACATTAAAAATACATATTTATGAGATGAGGATAATTCATTGGTATGCCAAAGAATGTATATGTACATGGCTGCTTGCAATGCATGATTGCTGCAGTATAGTCGCTCTGTTATATGTTTGGATAATTGTCATCTAAAGGATTCGTGCACCGGCCAATTACTCACAGCAATCAATGTTGATGACAACGATAGAATATATCTCGTTGTTGTTGTCAACGTAGAAAAAGAGTGCACATACACGTGAACATGGTTCTTGCAATATTTGAAGCGAAACCTAAACATTGAATCGAGAGCCAGATGGACAAATATTTCCGATCGACAAAAGATATAATACATTTTCAATTGTTATTTTAAAATAGAGGCGTTGTGGTAATTATATTACTCGATGTTGTCTTTGTTTGTTTTTTCAAATATTAGTAGTGTAATTGTACTGTATAACTAAGTTCTGTCTAGGATACTGGAATTTAAATTTGACCATTTGTTACCCCTCTAGACTATCTTAGGAACTTACTTGCAAAGATAATTATGTCCAATGAGACTGTCAAAAGCAGTCTTTTCTGATAATTATCCTGATCAGTACTCTCTACGTTATATTATTTTAGGTTGCTTATGTTTTTCTTTCAAATATTAGGATTTGCTGAAGGCTATATAAGAGGAATTTCAAGAAGTCTAACACTGCTACTGCCTACGCCATATGTACGTAAATTTCAAAAGTCAATTTCGGAGCAGAGCATACATAGATACGATGTGGAATGCGGCAAGGGCAAGCACAAAGTGGCATTTCAAAATAGAAATGAGGAAATTACACCAACTTAGCTCGGATGCCCACAAATGACTTCGAGCAGGGGAGACTAAATATTGGGCTACTCATGCATTTTCTTTGAATTGCAAGTGAAAAATGAGATTGAATAATTTGTTCGAATCATTCAATGCACTTCTATTGTCAGTCAGAGACAAATTGATCCTGACCATGTTCAAGATAATCTGAAAGTGCTTGATGACTCGCACTGTGAAGAAATTTGAAAAGGTAGCTCAATCAACAAGCCTCTTTTGTCTCCAGATAAAGAAAAAACTCGAGAAGCTAGAAAATACAGTACGAAATTGGAGTCATCAGCTTGTGGGAGCTACACAATTTGAGGTCAGCAATGGCTACGAACAATACATGATTGACATGAATACAAGTGTGTGCAATTGTATCAAGTGGGAAACATTTCATTCCATGCATGTATTTCATGAGAATTGTACCGAAAAATTACGTGCATTAATGTTATCACGGGGCAACTTATCTGCAGATGTACTCACAGTTTATGCGACTCGTGAGCAGCCCCCAAACGTAGCCACAGATATCAAATATGAAGAATCTCATCCCGTCCAGAAGATATTGTTAACTTGCTAGGCCGAAGAAGACAAGAGTACGAGATGTCGATGAGCCGTCAAGTTTCTCAATGAGTAGGCAGAACTCAAAGATATTGTGCAGTATATGTTAGTAGCCGGGGCACAATAGTCGCACTTGTCTTCATTGGAGATCTACTTCAGGTGCTACTTATCAATACACGTTTATGAGTTTCAACACATTTGACGAGACGCAAACACAATTCATCATATTTCGCTCATAGACACATTGTCAATCTTTTTTAATTTAGTTTTCAGTATGTGCAGGAATCTGCGATGCGCGGTTAAAGAAGCATTAAGCTTCGAAACATGTTTTGACAACTTTTCCAAACCTGCTTTGTAAGCATTAAGGTTCGAAAAGTTGTCAAAATATATTTCGTTAGTTTGTGAAAAGAGTACAGTACTCAATCATATTGATGGAACTTCCGAGATTGATGAAGTGAAACATATAGTCAATAAAATTTGTTACAAGAGAAAGAGGTGGTGACCATGCAGTAAAATCGTTATATTATAAACAGAGTGGAGTATTCAAATCTACCTTGCAAGCATTAAGCTTTGTGATGCATTTCTGGTACAAAGAAGCTAATATAACAAATCATACCCCAAAAATATTTCAAATTATAATTATTTATTTAAATATATATATTTTTAGTTTATTTTAGTAATACTTATTTATTATATTCTATTCAAATTACAATTATTTATTTGCTTAAGTTTATTTAAAAAAATTAAAAATAAAATTAAAAAAATAGACAGAATTTTGTTTGTTTTATGAATTTCTATAGTCATCTTCACACAATTTTTGCAAATTCAAATCACAAATATATATCCAACAGTCAGATTATAGTGCAAATACTATATATCAAGACAAAAAATTTTATTAAAGTAAATCATATTTACAAATAAAAAGTAAAGTACATAAAATAAAATACAAAATCTAAACTAGCCTATTTCGGTAGGACGTCGTCGTCTCTATCCATCATCCAATCCGTTATCCTGTCAATGAGTTGGACTCAATGAGATATTCCTGTGACTTAACTACCTTTTGCTAGCTCGGGGCAAGTTCCATGACCCTGCCTATAAGAGACTTCATCCTCTGATCCCTATGTTGCTTAAACTGTTGTTGCATCTGATACCTCTGATCCAGATGCTGCTGCACCTGGGACATCTGCTACTGCATCTCATATATCTGTTGCATCATGTCCCATCTACTATGAACTTGAGGGACAAATGGCGATGCGGTGGCGGTGGCGGTGGCGGTGGCAGTGATGTCCTTGGTGGCGGGGGCGTCCTCAGTGGCAGGGGCATCCTCCATCAGAACATTCCGAAATGTGAAGGTTCCGAGATCTCCCTTGAACATCCAAGACCTATCAACTTCAATTAGGCCAATCCGAGTCAAATAGGTCTTTTCAAATACATCAGCATATATGTGTGACCTCACCTACTGTCCACTGGGCACCTCAAGCTGACATTGCTGGATAATCTTCAAATCAAAGTCCCAAATGACGATTCTTATTTTTGGTTCGACCGACCTCAAGCATGTGACTTATAATAATGTATTGCAGGTCAAACATCGTGTTGCTATAGAGCATCTCCATGACGTAAAGATCCATCCAGCTGACGAGCTCTCTATGACCATCCCTAGGCAGAATGGTGTAGCTAATCAGATTGTGTAGCACCCGAGCTTTGATGTTTAAAGCCTTCGATCTCGGATTAACGAACCCTGCAATGCCCGAATTGTAGTGGATTTGCCTAAGAAACTCTAGTCCCTCTATTGTTCTAGAGAAATCACACTCTCGAGAACTATGATAGTATCTTTCTGCGTCATGCATCCTAAATCCCAGCAATTCGTTGATAATAATTGGAGAGACGACAATTCTATACCAAATAGGTACGTCCGCAAGCACCCAGACCTCTCGGTACCGCTCAAATTCGCATAAAATAGGCGAACAACTCTATTGCACCTGGCGCACCTCATGTTGTGCATCCTATGCAATGAAATGTAGTCAAACATCTACTTGATCTCCAAAGACTTCAAACTGCTAAAGTTGGCAGTCTTCCCATGAATGATCGAACGGATTCGTGTATCCCACTCGAACTACTCTTAACACTCCTGGTTACTAAATTCCATAGACAAATAACCAAAAGGTAGTTGCGGCACTTGATCCGACGCCTGATTTGATGGGCCACCTTGTGTCATCTGGAGACCATTTTGACCAATAAACATTCTTAGGGGGCCTTTTTTGGGTTTTAGGATTTTCGGGTTCGACGATTTTTTAAGATTTTTTGGCAAGAAAGAAAATCGAATTTGCGAGCTTCCAGCGAAAATTCCCTCAATTTTGAGATTTTTTGCAGAAAAAACCCTCGTTTTTTGGCAATTTTTAGCTCTGGGTTAGGGTTTCGGCTCGGTTTTGTGATTTCCTCAAAGGTTTTTTTGTAGATTTTGGTGAAAAACGGTCAGAAATGGTGACTTCGGCAGCAAAATGCACGGATTTAAGAGTTTGACCGAGAGAAAAATTGGGTTTTCTGAAGAAAAAAAAATTGACTTTTTGCTTATATACTAACGCAGAATGGGGGACCGTTTGAGGGTAAACACCCCCGCGTGTTCTTAGAACGAAGGATCGCTCTAGGAACACGAGTAACCGTTATTAGAATATTCATCAGATGCGCATGTGCATGGCACGGGGAGAACGGAGGGTGAGGTGGAGAGTGGAGACCTCCCATGCGCCCGTGCTCTGCACATGGAGAACGCCTCGATAGAACAGTCTCCTATTCTAATGAGAACGGTCTCCCGTTCGATGTGTAAAATTCAACACATGGGGTTATTGGTCACCCGCGAAGGATTTTTTGATAGGTTTTTTTTTTATATAGTTTAAGGTTTTTTTTAACATAAATATATTTTGAAAATTTTTTCGTACCAACTCCATATTTCGAGGTTAAAATTATTTTAACCCTTACATTTTTTGAAATATATGTGTTCAACATATTTTTTAGTTAAATTATGCATGAATTTTGCAACTAAAATTTTGATAAGTAAAGTTCAAACTTTACATTTCCACGTGGCCAAAATACTTTCTAATTAAATTGTGCATCAATATTGCTACTAAAAAAATTGGGTTTCTAATTTAACAAACTAATGCGAAAGAATCCGTCAATTTTGGGTGTCACATATAATTTTAATAAATTATTAAAAAAAGATATAAAACATTATGATAAATCGTGAAAGTGTTAAAATATCACGAAACTTTCCAACATGTCTTCATATGATATGGTGAACGTATGTTAAAAATTTTAAAAAAATCTAATATCGTTTGATATATTTTATAAAATAACCATTAATATTTTAAAAATTCTAAAGCGTTCTACGTAAAGTACGAAGGAACGGGCTCCAGCTCTCGAGAATAGACTCTCTATTCTAGAATGCTAGAGAATGAGAGTCCCTCTAGAAAATTTTCAAAATATTAGTAGCTAAGTTTAGTGAATTATTTTGTAAACAAGACGTAAAAAATTATGATAAATAGGTGAAGTGTTAAAAAATCACAAAACTTACCATAATTTTTTCCTATGATATTATGAACATATGATAAAAATTATTATATATTTTTTGGTATATTTTTTGATATAGTTACTAATATTTTAAAGACTCATCAAAAACAGACTCTCGTTCTCCAGAAAAAAGTCTGATTTTGTTAACAAATTGATAGTTTCTGGTTTATTTTAGTAACAAACTAATAGTATAAGGATTTTTTTTATTAAAAAAAATAGTTTTAGATTCATTTTGTTAATACGGTCATAGTTCAAGGTTTTTCTCGAAATTACCCTTTTTTATATTTACCTATATTATACACAAAATTATATATAGTATAAATAAATGATGTAGCGCGTGTTTGTCAGGCGCCGGTAGAAGAGTGACCTCGGGAATTGCAAATTGGGTTCCTTAATAAATTCGCGTTGCAGGCAAAGCTGACGTTTAGTTGGATAAGACGATATCATTATATCTTTGACTTTTTCTTTATTTCTTGGTATTTGCACCTCAAACCCCACAGGGATCAGGTACCAAATACGATTGCCTTTTGTCCTAAAAAGTAAAACTGAAAGAGGTCACTGTTGCAAAATCCTGAAATGAAGGGGCTGACGTGTCAATTAGTCAAATCATTTGGGCTTTAGAGCAAACAAACAGAGTTTCAAGGTGGATTAAGGCGGGAGAGTAATCAAATTCTGTTGCCTCGATCAAACCTTAATTCCATGATTAAGCAGCGAGAGCGACTTCATTACAGAGGAAGGAAGATAAGAGACGGAGCTTTTACAGTAATGGAGTGAGAATTCCTACTGAGGGGCTGAAAGGACTTGTCGATGGACTGCTTCTCCTGCTGATCTTTTGTTCTTCTTCCTTTTTCCTCTTCCTTTTTCATCCAATTATGGCGGATCTGTACGGAACTTCTCCTTCTTCCACCACTGGTCTTTCCTCCGGTTCTGAAGATTTTTCTTCCTTTTTAAACCAACATTTCAGTAATTCGTCGTCTCCCTACTCTTATGCGTCGTCTCCTTGCATGTCGTTGAAGGGCAAGTATTCGAGATTGCTTGATTCTCAGTCAGTAGGGCAGCCATTGCCCTCGTTCTCGCAGAAACAGGAGACCACCTCCGCTCCAGGATCTTCGAGCCTGGCGGTTTCCGCATCTGGTTTGAATTTTTCGGATCCTGGAAGTTTTTTCTCGGATGACATCAAAGGAAAAGCAAAAAACGCGTTTTCTTTTGCCAGAGTTGAAGATTGTGACGCCAATGCGTCCTTGAAGAAAGGGAGGTTTTCTCCTGAAATTGATCTCGGAGATTTCAGTTGTGACAGCGAGGTAAATTTTCCAAACTGATTGGGGATTTTTGTAAGTTCTCCCTTATTGCCAAGAGGAATCTACCTCAGTATAATTAATGTCAATTTTCAGTATTCTGAATTTCAAGGAATTCAGATCAAGATGAATCACTATTTTAAAAATCTAGTTCTTCTCTTCTCTTGGTTTACTCAGTTACGAAATAGATGGCTTGATTTGCGTGCTTTCTTTTTCTTATGGGAGTGTTTTTGGTTAACGCAGAACGGTGCTGAGGTATCAAAACTTCCGTCGAATTCAATGGCGGCTAGGAGTTCATCCAAGCGAAGCAGAGCTGCAGAAGTCCACAATTTATCAGAGAAAGTAATAATTATCCGAGTCTCCAATATTTTCTTATAGATGTATTATACATATGCGATTTCCTGAACTTAAATGATAATGTTAATGTGTGGGCAGAGGAGGAGGAGAAGGATTAATGAGAAAATGAAAGCCCTGCAGAACCTAATTCCAAATTCTAATAAGGTATTTTTCCAAAGTCTTATTCCATTTGAAGTTGTGTATAAAAACGATTTGGTGTGCTTTTTGGACAGACGGATAAGGCTTCCATGCTAGATGACGCAATTGAATATTTAAAGCAGCTTCAGCTTCAAGTACAAGTGAGCTTCTTTGTTACAAACATATTGCCCGTTGAATGTTGGATATGATATGATAGATCAGGCTTGAGTTCCATCACCTTTTCTGGTAGATCTATTGTTACCTCCATTTATTGCTAGCTTAGCAACATTGCATGGGTCTTATTGATCAATGAGACTGAAATAATCCCTAAATACCATTCTTTCGCGATTGAAAATTTCTCGAGCACTGAGACCAGCTGTTGTTGTCATCCTTGGAAGTTTGTAAGTGCTGTGTTGGGAATAAGAATGCTATACATGCAGAATGGAACTCAAATGAGATTATGAAGTAGACCCGATAAGCAAAATAGAAAAACCAAATTCTCTTATAATTATTTGTGATTTTGCAATAAGATATTGATATCCTGAGCATGTTCACTTACCGCACAGAACTATGTTGATAGGTTGAAGCTCTGAATATGTTGCATTTCTCTTACTTAAATTTGAATGTTTGAGGTCTGCCTCCTGGCTTTCCAATTTCAGGACTTAAATTTCCCTTATATTGTTCAAGAGAAACTGAAAAAAGTTTTTTCTTGTGTCATTGACTTGCAGATGTTATCTATGAGAAATGGATTTAGCTTGCATCCTTCGTGCCTACCAGGAAGAGCCCTGCAGCCTATGCAATTGCCCCAGTTGGGAATGAACTTTGATTCGGGAAATGCAATTCCAACTTCCATCAGAGAGTCAGAAACTCTTTTTTCAAATAAAGCTTGTCCAATACCGTCTAACTTCAGCCTTTCCAACAAATGTAGTCTCTCCGATCAGCCAGTTGCCATCTCTACTGAAGTGAACAATAGTACTTCAGATAACTCGTTTAGATTTGGACAGCTTCAGGCATACTATGGACATTTTAATTTATCCCCTCATTCAGAGGTAGCTTTATCTTGATCAGCAATTGGCTCACTAAAGCTTTTTGAGATCAATACTAACCTCTTTTTTTGGCAATATGAAGGATATCAGCAGGGACGCCACATCAAAACAACAACTGGATTGCTCTCAGACTGGGAAACACTCCAAAGAAAATGCTTCATAGCCAGGGTTTGTTCAGTATATTACAATGGTCCTTATGGCCTGCTGATTGAAAGATCCTTTGTGAACTTACAATTTTTTTTTTTTTTGGTTCGAACACTACAAAAAACTAAATGACCCCAACTGCTGAATTTCACACTTAAAAATATCCGCTTCAACAGGTTGAACCATTTATGGTATCAAACTTTGGCACTGTGTAAAAATGTTTCAGTACTTTGACGTTATCATTATGAGATCATCATATTTTGATTATACAGATGCTTTGTTGGAATTTGACATTGTTTATTGGAATACATTGAATTGGCACGAAAATCTGAAGCCAATGCTATTCTCTTTTGCTTAGTGGATTTGTCTAGTTAATCAATTTCACATACTGGAAGCAGGTAACAAAGTGCAGTAGGCCACAAGTTTGGCAATTAGCCCTATTATGGGCCATGCAACTAGAACGACCCAAGATTAGAATAACGTGGATACAGTCTCACATTGTTGAGGTATTGTTCAAGCGAGCGATTTGTGAGTAACATTTCTCTAGACTAATACGATAAGTTTGGTATGAAACCTCAAAAACGAAGTCATGAAAGACGTATGAACTTTAGTTTCAAACATATAATATTGTACTACAAGAGATTGATTTTTTATCAGTGGTACCAGAGCTAAAACTTGGTTGGAAATGTAGTTGATAGTGACATTGGGTTTGAAGGCGAGACTACGATAGTTCGTCCTCTTTTGACTAGAATGATCTAAGATCACGATAGTGTAGCCAAGAGTAGGAGGGTGTATACTCACATTGCTTGGGTACTATTGATGTGAATAATTGATCTGTAAAATTTTTATCTAAACTAGTACGACATATTTAGAGTAAAGCTTGGGATATGTTGCCACAACGAACAATATCATATTAGCAATGAATTTTTACTAGTATAAATCGATGTAGCTTAAATTTTGGGGGCAAAAATTTTAAACACACCCGACAAACTCACTCTCGAAGAATGTTACATGAAATCACTAGTTTCCCTTAGATTGCTCCTGCGTCTCTTCCAATACGGGGATCAATAGAGTGATATGCACTAAACATATATGAATTCATTTGATGATACCTTTTTTCTTTATAGGATCCAAGATTTGGGTTAAAAAGATAAAAATGTATCAAAACCGATTGGACACTACTCTAGATCTTGGAAAGATACAACAATATTGTAAAATTTGTTAATTTTATACTAACAAAATGTCTGAGTAAATTTTTTGTCGTGGCTGAAATGTTATCGTTGACTTGAATTTTCGTAATTTTTTTGTGAGTGTGTGATGTTACGAAGAGAATTTTGGGTTAACATTTGGATTAGGACTATTTAGAATTTAAAAGATTATTTAATACATAATAATATTATATAGTAAATAACAAATAAAATTTAAACTAAATATTTTGATTTTTTTTCTTTTTTTTAACTTCGAAGTATAATTTTTTTTAAAAAAAATTTTAAAGTTTCTTATTCACATAACCAGACATTAAAGTATCAAAAATAGATATATTGAACCTTATGGACTAGCCTCTTGGTATAAATAACGAGAGGCTGACCGGTTCATTTAGACTAGCCGGCCTCTCCAAAAATTAAAACTCGTGACTTTGTCACGAATTTTGTTTTTGCGAAAGCCGGTCGGTCCAATTTAAACATCTCTCATGTTTTTCAAATCACACTGAAAAGTTTCAATACTCTATCGACTATTTGATTGTTATAGCGATAATTCTGAACTTTCAATAGCTAGGTATGAATTTTTTTTTTAACAATTTACTTCCGCAATCTTAGAGAAAAAAAAATCATACATGTTAAATTGAAAAATAGAAAGGCATGGCTGATTAAATTTTTTATGATGTTTTTTTCTTCATTATATTTTTTTATTTGAAATTCTATTAACTGTTTCTATCTACGTACTAAAAATTATTGACAATTTATTTTATTTTTAATTATTATAATATTTTTGCGACGATGATAGATTCCGATTCAAGTAGATCAGTAGATTTAGACGAGAGATCAATCGGTGATACCGAAATGGAGTGGTATTATGATGGCACGGTGATGTACGAGAATTGATCACGTAAATGCGAATGAAGAAACATGTATGTATTCGACCTCCAAAACTTTAGACGATCAGTTTCGAACACTGGTCGGCTCAAATGACGAGGAAGTGGAAAGCATACCGGCCAGAGAATAAATCTCAATAGAATTTTTCGTAAATAGAATGTATAGTTCGTTACTAGATATTAGAAAAGAAATAGTCAAATATTTTTCAACACACGGTTATGGTATAAAATTCACAAATAGTGAAAAAAATCGACTAATGACTAAGTGTGAAGACGGATATGAGTGGCGACTGCATGCTTCGAAGATGCAAGACAAGTTTACATTTCAAATAAAGACGTTGATCAATTCTCAAACCTGTTTAAGAAAAATTGAGAATTGACACGTTTTAGCAAAATGGGTGGCGAATAAGTATCTGGATAGATTCAAAAGTCACCCTACATGTGACATCTCTTCTATTATCGAGACAGTGAGGAAGAATTTCACTGTTAATATTTCAACTAGTCTGGTCATAAGAGCAAGAAGTGTAGCTCGAACTTTTAACAAAAGGAAGTGCGATGAACAGATGAGCAACTATGGTCGTACACAGCCAAGATAGTTAGATCAAATCCAGGTAGAACAGTAAAAATTGATGGTAACCTAGTGGGCTATAATTCATTAGGATTCCAAATATTGTATATGTGTATGGTTGTTTGCAAGGCAGGTTTGCTACAATTCGTTAGAGCTATTATCTGTTTGGATGGTTGCCATATGAAGGGGTCATGCCCTGGCCAATTACTCACAGCCGTCGGTATTGATGACAATGATGGAATATATCCAGTTGCTGCTACCAACGTCGAATCTGAGTGTGCAGACTCATGAATATAGTTTTTGCAAATATTGAACCAAGATCTAAACTATGAATCGGGCGCGGGTGGACAATTATTTCAGATCGACAAATAGGTATAATGCATTTTCTATTTGTTATTTTAAATATTTAGGCACTGTGATAGTTATATTGTTTTATGTTAACGTTGTTTTACTTTCAAATATTAAAGGTTGAAAAAAGTTGTTCGAGATGAATTTGGACAGTTTGAACACTGCTTCTGCCTCCGGCATATATACACGAATTTAAAAATTTATTTTGGGACAGAGCATACAGAAATGGAATGCGGCCATGGCACTCACAGATTCCCATTGTGAGCATGAAATAAGCAAATTACGTCAGATTAGCTTGGAGGCAGAAGTATATCTTAGATGAAAAGAGCCTAGATATCTGGCTAATCTTGCCTTCTCTTTGATCCCCAAATGTGATTTGGAATTAAATAATTTACGCGATTCATTCAATGTAGTTCTATTGTTTGTTAGAGACAAACTGATCCTGACTATGTTCAAGATGATCTGAAAGTACTTGATGACTCGCATTGTGAAAAAATTTGAGAAGGTGGCCCAATCAACAGTTATTTTGTGTCTCCAGATAAGGAAAAAGCTTGCAAAGCTAATAAGGGCATCTGAAAATTAGAGAGTTGTGTTTGTGGAAGCTGGACGATTTGGAGTCAGCAATTGATAGAACAATTCGTTATTGACATGAACATGAGTGTGTGCTACTGTACTAGGTTGGAGCTTACTGGAATCCCGTGTGTCCATTACATTCCTTGCATGCACAAAATGAGAGTAGAGCCGAAATTACGTGCATGTATGTTATTATCGGTCAACTTACCTGCAAATGTATTTATACTATATTCATTCTATTAGCGCCCAATAAATGTGGCCGCCCATAGAAAGTATGCACGAAATCCTCCATCCAAAAGAAAGTGTCAACATAGTAGGTTGAAGAAGACAAGAGTGCAAAATGCTGAATAACCGTCAAGCTCAAGAATTACTAAGAACAATCTACCGTGCGGTGTGGTATATGTTGGCAGCATTGGCATAATACTCGCACTTATCTTAACAGGGGATCAATTTCAAGCTCTACTTTGCAAGACATATTTATGAGTTTCAATACATTTGACATGATACTGGTACATTGAAACATATTTCTTCCATAAAACACATTGTCATGCTTTTTTTCATTTTAGTTTCATTTCATTATGTGCAGGAATCTTCGGTACGCGCTCGCGGCAGAATTGTTTGACTGTTCTTTGGCTGAGAATCGAGTCATTCTTTATTTATTTATTTTTTTGGAATGTATCATATAATTATAGTTCTTTCTAGGACAGAATATTTTACTACTAAATTTATATCATTTTAAAAAATAAACTAAATCACATGAAATTAAAGTGCATAAAATATACAGACTAATAGTAAATTGTATGAAATTAAATATAAAAGCTTGTCATAATAGTGCATGAAATTAAGTAAAATGAAATTAAATACAAAAACGAGTCATTGTCGTTGGTTTGCCGGTGGGTCATTGTCATCTTTATCGTTCCCGTTGTTCGTCGTTCAATGCTAGAACCTCTCATTCATCTCTCTGTAGGACTCCGCCAAATAAATTTGTGCCTCAATCGCCTCTCTGGGACATGATCATCACTCTCTGTTCCACGACGAGTTAATCAACTCTGCCTATGAGGAGCTGGATGTCTTGCTGCTGGCTCTGCTATATCTTAAGCACTTGCTGCTGATGCATCTGTTGCATTTGATACATCTGCTGGCGGTGCGTCTGGTGCATATGATACATCTGGTGGTGGTGCGTCTGCTGCATCTTATACATCTGTTGCAGATACTCTCTCATGTCCCATTTACTAGCCTCCTCCTGGAGGGTCAATGGCGGCGATATGGTCTCTTTCATCGACACTACCCGAGAGGTGGATGCCCCTGATTGCTTTTCAGCACCCAAGCGCCATCGACTTCCATGATGGCCATCTATATTAAATGAGTCTTGTCAAGTATATCGGTGGATCTGTGAACTATTCTCCACTCGCCAAAATGTAGCTGAATCCCAACTCGCTCGATGATAGTCAGGATCAATGCACCATACGGGAGATTCGTCTTAGATGGTCGCCCGACCTCACGCATGTGACTTAAAATCAAGAAGCCAGGGTCGAAAGGCTTCCCATTGCACAGCTTCTTCATGACATACAGGTTCATGCAGCTCACGAAATTTCGATGTTCATTTCGTGTCAAAAGGGTGTGGGTTAGCATGTTGCGAAGAATCCAACCTTTAACATTCAAATTTCTCGTTCATGGGTTCATGAACCCCACAATATTAGAATTGATATGAATTCTTCGTAAAAAGTCTACTCTCTTGGGCAATGTGAAAAAATGACAGTTTTGGAAAACATGGTAATATTGTTCCGCCCCTTCCATGGCAAACCTCAGCACTTCGTTTATCGTCTCTAAACGTATTACAAATTCTGTACCAAGGATGTACGTCCTCAAACTAGTCAAAACTTCATTTCTCCCGGTTGCTGTCAAGTTCGTGTAGAACAAGCGAACTATTCTCTAGCAACTATCACGACTCAATGCATAGACCGTTTGATCCTCAACAACTACCAACTTCTAAAGTCGAAAGTTATGCAATAATTAATTGAGCGTTTCTGCAAATTCTGCTCAAACTTTCTCTGACAATCTTCAGTTCAAAATTTCATGGCAAGATGGTGTCAAGTATACATAAAACAAAATTTGATATGTTATTCAAGTATGATATTATAAATAAACTTTGATAAAATTAAAGATTCATTTTCATATATGAAGATATTCTTTTATACTATTTCTTAAATAAATATGAAATAAAAAATTATATTTCATAAAAATTAAAAATATATTATGAAATTATTTTATTATAATATTTATTAAAGTACTATTTAAAAGATAAATATTTACTAAAAAATAAAATATATATGATTAATCTAATATTTAGTATAATATATTTAACGTTTTATTTTTTCATGTATGTCATTGTTTAAAATAATGAACTAATTATATTTTTATTCAACACTTTAAGTATGAATTTTTTTAAATTCATAAAGTAAATGATAAAAAAAAAATTCATACTTAGCCGGTGAACGCGTAAAAATATCGACTGAGCAAGCAAATAGTCGATTGAGTATTGAAAGTTTTTGGTGTGATTTGAAAAAAAAAAATTTGGGATCATTAAATAGGGGGAAGAAAGTCGGCCGGTCCAAGTGATAAAATAGACGATAAAAAAAATTCATACCTAGACGGTAAACGCGGAGAAATATCGCCAGAGCAAACAAATAGTTGACAGAGTATTGAAAGTTTTCGATGTGATTTGAAAAAAAAATGCTTGAGGTCATTAACTAAGGGGAGGAAGACTGGCTTGTCCAATTGAATGGCCAACCTCTCCGTTTTTTTTAGAGATCGGTCACCGGTCGTACCTCGAAGTTCAAATTAACTATTTATGATACTTTAAGGTTTGATTTAATAAATAATAAACTTTAAGGATTAAAAACAAAAACCCTAAAAATTTTGACTTCCTCCTCCTGGGGGAAAACTCTGCCATTTCGAGGTTCATCATCCTAATCTTCCTATTTTCCTAATCTTCCCATTTTATTAACGTTCTACGAGGGTATGTCATTTCAATTTCAATTTCAATTTCGAATTTAATTTCTAGTTCGAAAACTCGGAATCATTGTATGCGGGTCAATTCTACGTTCTGAAGATGTTAGTGTATGTTTCAAATCAAGTTTTGGCGTGGTTGGTCGAAAAATCATGTTTTTGCGGTCGGAGGTCAGAAAAAATATTTAAGTCGGAGCATAAATGGCTTTTGCGTCGTCTAGTGCCCGCGACATGTGTCTTGTTGCGGCTTACCTTGGCTAAGCCCTGATGCAACATAATTATTAACGTGTGCACCACACAAATTGCACCACGGCTTAGTTCATTCTAAGTTGTGGCGCTTGCACTAATGGCACCTCGACGCCACTTGTTTGGCATCACAATGGACCCTTCATGGATCATTTTGGCCCAATGAATTTGGGCTTTCTTCTAGGTCAACCATTGAATATTATTTGACTTAATTTTGGTTGTTCTTAAGGTGCCCTTTTGAGTTTGAATTTTTGTAATCAAGGCGCCAAGCCAATTTTCTTTTGGTTTGTCTGTCTAATATACAACTCATCCATTGTCCCTAATATTTTACATGAGGTTTTGTTTTGGGTTATGATGATATTTTTTTTTATATCAAAATTGTTTCCTAGAATGTACTTCTAGGTGGTCGGAAAGACAATCACCATCGAACGTAGGGGTTTCCTCACTACATTGCACATGCATCATGGTTTTTAAAATTCTTATTTTGTGAAGTATCACATGTAAAACTTAATATCCCTGGTTTAACAGCATATTTGTTTTATACGTTTATTTTATGCTTGCATGATATTTCATATATGTATACCTGACAGACCTACAATTGTTTTGGGTCGTGATTTGGATCTTTCGCTTGCTATGCACCTTTTGATGTGTGAAGATATTTTATTTGCATGCATATCGTGATATTGGGACAACGATGACGCGTTCTTATGTTTGAATCCCTAAACCTAGCCATAGTTCGTTTCGCTACACGATGACTAGTCTATGGACAACTGTTTTCTTCTCTTACACGCCTTGCGGGTATTCGATGTGCAAACATCCGTAAGTGGTCTTATTTTGTATATAGCTACCAAATGTATGTAGCAATATTTTATAAACTTGCTCCACCAATGTCTCATAAGCCTATTTTTAAAATGGAAGCTTTCGATGAATGTAAACCCATGCATTTACTGACTTATTATTTTTAAAATAAAATAATAAAATCAATTTTCTCATACATTTGAGTATATTATCGTATTTCTTACTAAATTAGTTGCTTACCCCAAAAGACTCTACATTTTTCCTAGTTAAAGATCGTGGAGGCAGGAGTAGCCGATCTCTATGGAGTTTCCTTTTATTCTTTTGGTGATTATTTTTCTTTCTTTTCTTGAATATGATTTTCTTAGTTCTTTCATTTTTTTCATGATTTGTATATTATATTATGTATTTGATATTTTATTTCTTACGTAATATTTCTTTTGATTATTTATTGCATTATCTGATTACTTTGTGATCACTGTATGAATTTTGGCCCATTATGTGTGGTTTATTTTTTTGTTGTTAAGTCTTTTACTACAAATTGATAATTGGCCTGGGTATTGGGGTTACCTTCGAAAATCAGGTCACCCAACATCCTTGGCTCAACCCGCCTCTAGGTCGTGATAAGATCTTACCATTCGAATTTGAACGGCTTTTGTGAGCCTTTATTACTCAAACGAGAGATCATCTTCATTTTGTAAATTGCATTACAAATACCAAGTAAAGATGTTTGAAGGTGGTCTTGTAATGTAAGCTAAAAGACAAAAGGGTCAAAAACTATGATGGTGGGAAGGCTTGGCTGATTGGACCCTATTTTGTAACCGCAACATGGAAATTAGGGATTGCTTTTTTGCATTACAATCAAAAAGGTGGCCAGCCCTTGATGGCTGATGGCTTGGAAGTGACGATGGACATTACAACAAGACAAATAGAGGCTCTACGCTTTTGTTAGTGGGAAACCGTTCTTGGATGAACCTTCAAAAAGCCTGATCAGATTTCAGGTTCTGCCATAATTACAGAAACTGAAACTCTTTTCTTCTCTTTTGGATATTTTGAAATGAAGAAGCTTCGTCTTGAGTTTGGACCCAGGGCTAAAATGGAAAATCTATACCTAGTTTGTCATAATGTACAAACAAGGAACGTCGCGTGCGAGCATTATACTTCATCCCTTTTTAGTATATTCGGCTTCGATGGGACCATGAATAAAAATGGAGCATCTAACAGCTTATCTTCGCAAAACAGTGTACGAGGAAAAACGGTCTTATTCCAAATTTTATGTTTCTTTCGCGACAATTTGATCGAACAAACTGACGAACTCGAATGATAGTGAATGAAGGTATGGGAGTAATTAACGTGGGAAAGAAGGGGCTATGATGAAGGTAGGGATGATATATGCTGGGGATTGGAGCCATCGGCCATTGATGAGCATCCGTTTCTTGTTTGGAAGCCTGATAACGGCACTGTTTGATGATTGTTTTTTTTGTCTTTTTGAAAAACATAATCATCTTCTTTGAACTTAGTAGCCTTACCATCTTTGTCTCTTTCTTGCTTTCTCCTAAAAATTTAAACGCCTCCTCTACGAGCCATAACTCTTCCATGCCTTATAAGACCTTCTCTATCAACCAAACCCTCTCTATCTCTCTCTCTCTCTTTCTCTCTATCTAAAACTCAGAATCTTTTCATGTCTTCGGGGAGACGACAGAGTGAACTTCTTAGATAAAAACCCTTTTGGGATTTTTGTCAATTCTGGCAGTTCTAGTGGCTGTGAGGGGAAGCCTCCTAGAATGGAGAAAGAAGCAGGGCAGAAGGATCAGAAGAGAAGTAGAAAGAAGACTGTGACCAGTGGGAATGGTGGTGATTGTGTAGGGGATGAATCAGACGGCCATGATCAGATTCATATTTGGACTGAAAGAGAGAGGAGGAAGAAGATGAGGAACATGTTCTCTAATCTTCATAGTTTGCTTCCTGATCTTCCTCTCAAGGTTTTTTTGCTGCTCATTTCTTCTGGTTTGTTTTTGTACGAATAGATTTTTCGATCCACATTCGTTTCTTAGTTTTTGTTTGAGCAGATTTCTTCCTTTCGTTAATTCCGATAGCTTTTTTTTTTTTAATGACACAGTAAATAATAAAATGTTCAACCATTTTCTATCTTTCTTCGTTTCTGTCCCATGCAGGCAGATAAATCCACCATTGTTGACGAGGCAGTGAAATACATAAAAACCCTAGAGCAAACTCTCCAAGCACTGCAGAAGAAGAAGCTCGAAAAGCTCAAACACCCATCAATGGCGATCAAATATGATATTTCATCCAACTCCACATCACTCACTGAAGAGCCCGAATCGAGAGAGGCTTTTATGTCTAAGCAAGGATCCTTAATGGCCGGAAACTTTTCTCCTCGACCATTCGGATTCAGACCTTTCTACCCAGCTTGCTTCCAGACATGGTTCTCGCCAAATGTTGTCATGAACATGTGCGGCGACGACGCTCAAATCAATATTTGCTCGACCAAGAAGACGGGACTTTTGGCCGCCATTTTCTACATCCTCGAGAACCATCAAATCGATGTTGTTTCTTGTCATATTTACTCCGATCATTATCGTAATCTATTCATGATCCATGCTCACGTAAGTTGATAACAAAATCTATCTCAGTTTAAAGTTCATATTGAAACCAAAATATTGGGTTGTGATTTGTTTGTTGGTTCTGTTTATGAATCAGGCTGGAGGTTCTGAGCAGTTTGTGGACTTAATGCCAGCAGAAGAAGTGTTCAAACTAGCCGTAGGAGAGATAAATCTCTGGATACTCAACTGTTAATTATACAGAAAAGTTGGGTGCAAATCAATAATAACCCAGTAATCATCATTTGTTCTGATGATGTTTTCAAGCATTCTCTGACTGATCAAATGGTTTTTGAGGCAAATTGTTCTTTTAACGCCATGTCGCGTTCTGCAACCAGTTCATCTGTTTATTTTAAACGCCATGTCGTGTTTCTTTCTTCCTCTTCCTCTTACACATGAGAGAGAGAGAGAGAGAGAGAGAGAGAGAGAGAGAGAGAGAGAGAG
>CM039521.1:491879-552363 GCA_022433055.1 Begonia peltatifolia | reverse complement strand
GAGAGAGAGAGAGAGAGAGAGAGAGAGAGAGAGAGAGAGAGAGAGAGGAGAGACAAAGAAAGAGAGAGTTCTTGGTTTATCGCTTTCGCTCTCTTCGCTAGCCAACTGAAGAAGTAATTTGTTGTAGAGGGAGAGACAGAGGGGCTGAGCCAATATTCACATGCAGTCAACTGAGGTTCAGGACCAGTTCCCTGAGCGCGGAGGCCCCTGTACAGCGCAGCTTGACGTTAACCTTAAAGCCAGTTGCCAAACAAACGAAATTCCAATGGACCCCACGTAATATAAACACACACACACACACACACACACACACATATATATATATATAATAATTAACTATATTTTTTTCTTTTTAAACGCAGCAATTCCTTGTCCAACAATAACGTGAATAATTAAAATATTATTAATTATTTATAATTTAATATAATATGAAAATCAAAATAAAAAATAATCTTAATATTAATTATATTATTTATTATTTATAATTTATTATATTTATATATAAAATTTTATCTTCTCTTTTATTTTTTTAATTGCGTACTTTTTTTTACTGTTCATAATTTTTTCACGTAAATATTCGTATTTTTTGGTGTGAATTCTCGCTTAATGATGACTTGAATCCAATTGCCGATTTATATAAGTTGTAAAGTGAAATTAAAGGCGGATCGCGTCAACCCGATACCAAATGCTCCCAAAAGTCTTAAATAATAGTTCATGTTGTGTTCTTACAACACCAAAAACTAGGAAATATAATCACTAATCTACTGGATCCAAATTTTAAAAAGACGATGGTGAAGGGAACATCAAAATAAAAGAATCTCAAGGAGGAGCATATTTCCAGAAAAACAATGAATAAAACAGAAAGTCAAGGCCAAAATCAAACCGACACTATCATTTCCCATTTCCACAAAATGACTTCTTCTTTATATTTTGTCATTTGTGCGCTACATCAACTATGATTAAACTCAACTAGAGTTACTTTGATATTGTTCATTTTTTCAGAATGTAACAATGGAGGAGAATCTTCATTTTTCGAACTCCCTTTCCATGGAGTCCTCTCTCTCTCGCTCTCTCTCTCTCTGGGAGAAAGACTGAGACTTGGAACCGCCATTTGAGTTCTTTGTTGCATTTGGTTTGTTCATCAGTTGTAGCCACTTCTGTGGTCTTTTCTACTGTTTTTCTGTTTGTTTCCGAGGGAGTTTTTGTGTAAATATGTCGAACTATGCCTTCTTAAACGACCAGCTTTCGAAGAAAACCTCCATTTTCGGTTTACACTTGTGGGTAGTTCTGGGTATTTGCGTCGGGGCAGCCATTGTTCTTGTTCTCTTCCTCATTTCTCTCTGGTTCACTTCCAGGCGAAATAACTCCTCCAAATCGAAGAACTCTCAGAGTCTCACCATCCCTAATGTCTCCAAGGAAATCCAGGAAATCCGGGTCGACCATTCTCGCAGCACCACCCACCCCGACCCGAAGTTACAGCTTACGGCAAACCCAGACCCGTTTCCGGAGACGGAGGCGTTAGCCATAGTGGCTCAGCCGGAGGATGAGAATCAACCCGGTTGGCGGCAAAGAATTCACATTGAGATTGGGAAGGACCACCGGATTTCGTACCCTGAGAGGGTCGGTGGGTCGTCCGGAGAGGCTAGGTCCGGCGACCAGGCGCCAATTGCGGTACCGGAGGTTTCGCATTTAGGTTGGGGACATTGGTATACCATCAGAGAGCTTGAATCCTCTACCAATGGATTTGCAGACGAGAATGTTATCGGCGAAGGTGGGTATGGAATTGTTTACCGTGGAGTTTTTGAAGACAATACTTGTGTTGCTGTCAAGAATTTGCTCAATAACAGGTTATCTTCTCCAAGTTTCCCTCAAATGTCACATTTTCAACCCTTTTTCTTGACCAGAAAAACCATTTTTCAGTCCAAAACTTGACAATATCCGAAACCCACTCACGTTACTGTCTTACCCTTGCATGACATTTGCAGAGGACAAGCTGAGAAGGAGTTTAAGGTTGAAGTTGAAGCAATTGGACGCGTTAGGCACAAGAATTTAGTGAGATTGTTGGGTTATTGCGCTGAAGGAGCTCATAGGTACTGGCAATTTACATTTGGAGTGAAAATTTCCTCTGAAGTTCGAAATGTTTCAATTTTCTTTCCTTTCTTTGTTCTTTTGAGCTAGGATGTAGAGATTTGTGAAGTGATTAACCTGATCTTTTCGGTTTTAATGTCGTAGGATGCTTGTTTATGAATATGTTGATAATGGAAACTTAGAACAATGGCTCCACGGAGATGTCGGGTCGACCAGTCCTCTTACTTGGGACATTCGTATGAATATAATCCTCGGAACCGCAAAAGGGTGTGTTTTCTTTTTTCAAAAATATCTGTTTTGGAGTTGAATTATTTGTTTAAAACAATGATTGGGGATTGATTTCGATCCAATTTACAGATTGACATATCTACACGAGGGGCTCGAGCCGAAGGTTGTTCATCGCGATATTAAGTCTAGCAACATTTTGCTCGACAAGCAGTGGAATCCGAAGGTCTCTGACTTTGGCTTAGCAAAGCTTCTTGGCTCGGAGAGAAGTTATGTCACTACCAGGGTGATGGGAACGTTCGGGTTAGTCTAAGTTTAATCTGTCATTGAATATTGTTTTTTCATTTTTCCATTGGGCAATAGAGGCCGAGTTTTATCCGATTTTGTCTTCTAGATATGTAGCTCCTGAATATGCTAGCACTGGAATGTTGAACGAAAGAAGTGATGTGTATAGTTTCGGGATTCTCATCATGGAGATCATCTCTGGACGGAATCCGGTCGACTATAGCCGTGGACCTGGCGAGGTCTGATTGGATCTTCCCCGATGAAAATTTGATTTCTCTTTTACTAAATGGATGATCAATATGGATGAATATTGCAGGTGAATCTGGTCGAGTGGCTTAAAACAATGGTTACAAATCGGAATGCAGAGGGAGTTCTCGATCCGAAGTTGCCGGAGAAGCCTTCTTCACGAGCACTCAAACGAGCCCTTTTAGTAGCTTTACGGTGTGTGGATCCAAACGCCCAAAAGAGGCCGAAAATGGGGCACGTAATACACATGCTCGAGGCGGATGAGTTTCCTTTCAGAGACGTAAGTCCAGTTCGAACTCATCAAATCTGATCTTATTTGCTGCATTTGTATTCAAGTGTATCTGTCGATAATTTGTAGGACCGAAGAGCGGGACGAGAACTCGGACGATCCCAGCGGGAAAATCTGAGGGATCGTTTGATGGACAAAAGAGTGTGCGAATCCGGAGATAGTAGTGGGTATGAAAGCGGAGCTCAGATTCATCAGCTTCTATGGAGAAAGCAAGAATCTGAAGACAAGTAACGTTTATGAGGTGAAAAGCTAACAATTTTTTTCTCCAAATCAGAGCTGTTGATTGCAGATATTTAGCACTTCAAATGTAAATCTGAGTTCTGTGAGCAACTTGTCCTGTCTTTCTGGCTGCAAGTGCTATTGTTTGTTTGCTCAAAATGAAGATATTTTATGTTTGATTTTCATGTATGGACAGCACTGTTCCTATCGAAATTCTTCTCCTCCGTTAGCAATGTTCTTAAAGTTGTCACATCGTATTAGATGAAGGTTCTTCTGTTATGTTCTTTGATGGTTCTGCTTTGACTCAATTAATGGAGGATGTTTCGGACCTAATTAGAGTTCGATGGTGGGGACATGGCTGTAACAGCAGAAAACCTTGACAGACAGGATTGTACACTTTGCCTCTTCTTCCTTTTTTGGTTTTGGCATTTTATCGAACACCTTCAATGCATTTGCCGGCTTTACTTTTTGAGCATGTTCCGTGTCTCTGATATTCAGCTTATTCACTTGTTTTTTTTTTTTTTTTTTCACTTTTCCAGCGCTTCCATTTACTTCGGTTAGAACCCATCCATGAATAAAAATGAAAGTTTTCACTGAACTTACACCGCAACTGTTATTCATGCGAAGACAGCGAAGACTCAGCGTAAGAGTTCAACTCATACTAACGTGGATTTACAATTTCGCTTCGTTTGGAAAAATAAAAAATACATGGTATATAAATAGAATTCTCTTTCTTATCTAGTACAACATGTTTTGGGATAACTCGAAAAACAAATCTGTATTGACTATGACTTAAAGTAAACAATATTATACTGGTAGCAAAAAAAGACGTTACAAATAGTATCAGAATCAGTGCCAACGAGAAGTGTGGCCAATGAGGATATTGGACTTCAAAAGAAGGGAGATTGTGATAGCGTGTTATGTGAAGTCAGAGATAACCTAGTGAAAAGGTTAAACTCACACCTAATACATGATTGAGAGAGTAGAAAACGTATTTTATATAAGTAGAGTTTCATTTTTTACCTAGTACAACGTATTTGAACTAACTCTAAAAATAAATTATAGTACAAAATAAATAATTTAAAAATAAATTTATATAAATTTTAATTCAAAGAAGATAATATTGTATTTGGGAGAATAGGCGGAGAAGTTTCCTAATAATGGGTACGGGTATGTAAGTGTGAAAAGTTTTCTCAAAGACTAAAATTGGTAGAATTGGGCCAGAAGCGGATCATGGGCTATGTTTGATGGGATCGTAAAATTACTGCAAATGGATTCGGTTTCCACGATGATGTTCTACCTTCTTCAACACCCTCTCTGGAACGTGGGGTTTGATTTCTAGATGACGGTGCCAACTGTAACGCATCTGTCGTTGTCCTTCTTCGCTTCTTCCTCTCTCACTCCAAGCAGACAGAATCACTTCTCCTGCTTGTTCGTATAATTAATCGATTTCCCAGTCTTTATGTTCAGCCCATTTTGATGGTTTCTTGTAAAAGTGGAGCAGAGAAGGTCACCCAGAAGAAGCTTGGTTAGATTGTAGGATTACGAGGAAGAAGACGATCCTGTTGTGTTTACGATGCACGCGAAAACTGACTCTGAGGTCACCAGCCTCGCACCATCTTCTCCGACCAGATCTCCTCGCCGGCCCGTCTACTACGTTCAGAGCCCGTCCAGGGATTCTCACGATGGGGAGAAGACGGCGACGTCGTTTCAGTCGACGCCGGTGCTCAGCCCCATGGGATCGCCGCCGCATTCTCACTCTTCCGTCGGTCGCCACTCGAGGGAGTCTTCGTCCAGCAGATTCTCCGGCTCTTTGAAGCCCGGATCGCGCAAGATCTCGCCCAACGATGGATCCCGGGGCGGCCATCGGAAGGGTCAGAAGCCGTGGAAGGAGTGCGATGTGATTGAAGAGGAAGGCCTTCTTGAAGACGAAGATCGGAAAAAGGGTATTCCTCGCCGGTGCTATGTCCTCGCTTTCGTTCTCGGTTTCTTCGTTTTATTCACCTTCTTCTCTCTAATTCTATGGGGTGCAAGTAAGCCTATGAAGCCAATAATCACCATGAAGGTACAATCACTTACTCCAGTGAATTTGTCCAAATTGGGGGCTGAGTTTGGCTTATTTTATTTTGATTTTCCGCCACTGTAGAGCATCACATTTGAGCATTTTAAGATCCAAGCAGGCTCCGATTCCACCGGAGTCGCCACCAGCATGGCATCTGTAAACTCTACAGTGAAATTCACATTTCGAAACATGGGCACATTTTTCGGCGTTCATGTCAGCGCCATTCCTTTAGATCTATCCTACTCCGAGCTCACGGTCGCCTCCGGCAATGTAAGTAAAAAAATAAAAAAAAATCCCCAGCTTCCCATTAAATTGAACATTCAGATCTGACCCAAAAGGTGTCTTCTTCCTCGAATATTGCAGATTAACGAGTTCTACCAATCGAGGAAGAGCCAGAAATCGATCACGGCGACAGTGGCGGGTACAAGGGTTCCTCTGTACGGCGGGGGAGCGAGTCTGAGTAGCTCCACCGGAACGCCTGCGCTGCCAGTGCCTCTGAACTTGAATTTCGTGGTGAAGGCAAGAGCAAACGTTTTGGGAAAACTGGTGAAGCCGAAATTCCAGAGGCGCGTTGATTGCGCCGTCACTTATGATCCTCTGAAGCTCAACGTCGCCGTCTCTCTCAAGAACTGCACAGTCCATTGAAAACGACCTGAAATTTGAAGAATTATGTTGAAAGGGAAGGCACCCAGTTTGATCGAACCCTTGAATTAATGTCTGTTCATGTTTTTTGATTGTTAATCTTTACGGAATGATGGTTGTAATCCCAATTATTAATTCATAATCACTTTACTCCTGCAATTCTTCGAGGTTGGCTGCTCAAGTTACTCTTAGCTGGAAACAGCTAGCACAGACGATAATTGTAGTCAAACTGAATTGGAATCATGTTAATTAACTTGAAAATTCATAATTAATTTTTGTTCACTATAATTTTTCCCTTCTATTAGATTTAAAAAATAAATGAAGAAAATGCATGCCGCATGTGGATGGCACTACGGCAGAGCTTAGCGTCAGGACTCGATCACCTCGGGAGCAGGTCGCTGGTAGCTAAGGAGTCGGGAGTTCAGGTCTTGCTCAATACTCAGGAGTTCTTGAATTGAATCTTCGATTTTTAGACTATAAACTCTGAAATTCAGAGTTTAATTCATTGAATTCAAAGGTTTAGGTTCAAGTTGAATCTTTAAGCAAAAATCGGTAGAATTTTATTATTTTTTAAATATTTGGTCCGGTATTGTATTTTGGGATTTCGGGCTATGGACTGAGAACCGATGAGATTTTAGCATTTAGATCGAAGACCAAACTATGGTTCAACGATTTGAGACTGAAACCATCAGTCTAGTCCGATTCTCGAGACTTTGTCTGATCCTGCCCATCCTGGTCTGGTCTGGTTTGATTTATGACGAGGTTCGACAAGGATTAGATCATGATTGAAGTAAATTTGCAAGTGTTTTTACACCTAAAATCCAGAACTTTAGTTTGTACAAGTAGAAAACTGGACGAGACTCTATGATCGGTTCGGTCAAGTTTTGCTCAACCCTAACAAACACCGAGTTATTTTGTATTAATTTATAAAAAGCCCATAAGGCCCAATCTAGTTTGAGCTTCTAAGCAAACGTTTGAAGCCCAAATGATGGTGACTCTTGGGTTGAAGAGGAAAAAGCAAGGCATGAAGTGACCTTTCACTTCGCTATCTACCTGTCTGCTTAACTTGCTTCATTTGGATGCCCCGGGAATTTCGAATCTTCTCCCTGCGCCCATCTATGGCTCCCCCTCAACACTCTCAACAACTGTACGAATACATATATGTTTTGTTTTTCTGATGATTAAAAATATAATTTCTTCAAGTTCTAGCCGATTTGAATTTTGTTACCTTGTCTTCTTTCTAACGTTTATACCAGCAATTTGTTTGCAACAAACGGTCAGATTTTGCCGGAGATCCGTTCTAGTGATCAGCATCCCCCCAACCTTCCTCCTGGTATTTTCTATTCTCTCCCTCGCTCCTTTGAATTTTATATTTCACTATTTTACATGTTTGGTCGCTGAGAAAATTGAAGTTGGGAGAATTTCGAAACTGTTATTTTTACTGTTGTATTAAGTTTCGGAGTAATTCTGGTTGGGTTTGGTTCATTTTTCTTTTTGGGTTAATGGAGCTCAGTTTTTACTCTTTGCGCTCATTGTTGGCTGTTTACTAGAAAAGCAACACTTGACGCTCTAATCTTCGCAAATGAACTGAACCTTCGCTCCCCCTTTTTTTCTCTCGCTCGTTTTTACACTTCTTTTGTGATATCTTCTGCCTGTAGTTGGATTGCAACCAGATTCAAGCCGTACACTTGACTATGGGGTTGGTAGATGTGATTTCCAATTCAATTACGGGTTTGAACGTGAGAAGAGATTGACGGAACAGGATTTCTTAGAAAACCTGTGGAACCCCACGTCTGTTTATTTTGGCCAACCGCAGGTAGTCAACACCAGTTTGGGTCTGTCACTTGAAAATACCTCCAAGGACTCAGTATTTGGTATTGATTGCAAGTTAAAGAGACAGGATGCAGAGATTGATAGAATTCTTAAACTTGAGGTCTGAATCTGTAGGAACTATGAAGGTTTTACTTTCTATCTTGTCAGCAACTGAATTTATAATTTTTATGGCTGAAGTCACATATGCTATTGCTGCAGCACCTAGATTATTTTTCCTTCATTACACTGTAATTGATAAATGTATTCTCATTCGAATTAGAAAAGTTTACCTAGTAGATTGTTTCTAATCAACTGAAATAATATTCGGAGGATATAATGAGCTACTTTATGCGGAAATGACTGATATAATTTTCATCCTGCACACGACACCCGTATGATTGATAGTGCTTTGTTCGAATGCAATGAAGAAAGGATATTTTGCTATGGTTCTTCAATTGGTTCCTTTCTTGTACGTTCAGTACATAAGGAATGATGAGAACATGTCATCCTAGGGAAATTTTGACTTGTTGAAAAGGAAATCCATGTACTTATTGTAATGCTGTTTAGAGGTTATGGAATGTGCCTGATGTTGCTGTTAACTCAATTGTTATATTATTAATTTTTTTGTTCTTTTTGATTGGTATATGATTGGGTATTTTGTGTTATGTCTTTTGGCTTTTTTGGAGGTATTTGTGTTTTTTAATTGTTAAGTAACTCTATGTTAATTGACAACTAGACTATTTTGCAGACGTCTTCATAGTTCAATAGATTTCATTTAACTAGTTGATTTGCTAACAGGTTGACGGATTGCGAAAGGCCTTATTAGAGAACCTTCGAAGCGTCCGTTTTCAAACTTACTCCTTTGTCGAAGAAAGAATCATTCAGAAACTAAGCCAGAAAGAAGTGGAAGTGGAAGCTTTCAATAAGAGAACTATGAAACTAGAAGAGAAATTCGAATTGTTTAGTACCAAAGTAAGTGACTGGGAACAGAGAGCGAGATACAGTGGAAGGATGATTACACCCCTTGTGGTTACTCTCCGACAAATATATGCTCAGAACCGAGCTAATCAAGAAAGATCCGGAGACAGTGAGGTTGTCGATGATGTTGGCCTGCACGGAAAGAGCGAAAATGAGCTGAAGGAGACAATGACTTGCAAAGTTTGCAGAGCTAACAAAGTCTGCATACTCTTACTGCCATGTAAGCATCTCTGCCTCTGTAAAGATTGCGAAAATAAGATTACAATGTGTCCGATATGTCAATCTCGTAAACTCAGCATTACTGAAGTTTATATATAGTGCTTCTCTACTCAGAAAAAGATCGAATCATAGGATGCAGCTAAAACACATTTATTTTTCTGAACACTGGTGACTCTTTTTTTTCAGTGCTGTTTTTGAGGCCTTGTACACAGTTTGAGTTTGAGACATGAGAAACTATCATATGAGAATAACAGGGAGAAGATTGGGCCAAGATCCAAGTATTTCTACTTTTTGTGATTTGGGTTTTTGAATCGGTTTCTTAATTTCTTGGAGTAATTTTTATGGTATATGTTTGTTGTCATATTTGTATGTGTCACAAACCAAGCCTATAGAAAGTTGGCTTATATTATTAGGCTCGACTCAAATTCAATACGAGACAAACCGGTTAGACATACGTAAATTAGGGTCGGAAAACCCGCGATTGTATTTCGATATTTACAGTAGATTTGTTTCTTTATTCGTTTTTTTTTCTGAAAGTGTTTTTTTGTCTCACGTCGTAATCTTTTATTTAATTATCGATTTTTAACAACTATAATAATAGAGATTGTAGAAGCCTTGGACAAGAAAGTTTCTGGATGGGTTTAAAATTAAACGCTCTTTCTCTCTCTAGGCGGGGGAGAGAGAAAATTGAAGAACTTTGTTCTAATCATGCTCTAGAAAGTGATGACAAAGAGGAAAGTGAATATGCTTCGGCCATGATTATAAACTTATATTGCAATCTATTATTCGGGTTATTATTATCATATCCACCTCACACCTCCACTACCACCTCCTCTAATCCTTGCGCCATATCCAAGTCCTGTCATACTCATACTCTCTCTTTTTTTCATGCCTTCTCTTTCTCTTTTCATTTTCCTCAAACCCAATCATGGTATTTCAATAGAATTTCGGTTTTCTTTTTGCTAAAATTTAAACACAAATGAGAAAAAGAAAAAAATGAAGCCGAACACTGAGAAAAAATCACGAGCAGGAGAGAAAATTAAGTGCGAAGAGCAATTATAACTGTGAGTTTTGTGGCAAAAGTCACGTGTACTCACAAATTATGATGGAGATATGTAATGTTAATGTGAAAAAACGAGTTTTGAGATTCAAGTTTATATGTATTCACAGCGTAAAACAAAGCCCGGAAAGAGATCCGTGTTACAGGCCTATCGAAGAAGAAATGAAGTAACCAAAGCAAGGAAGAGTGGGAGTGGGACTTTTGGTTGAGTTCAATCATGTAACTCCCCCTCCTTATTCCCTATAAAGCTGCTCTTTTTCCCTCTTTCTTCCTGCGGGGTCTCTGCTCAGCCTCCCACCATCACCTTCCTTCCACTTTGCATATGTTTTGCTTTCTTAAAAGATATCATTTTCTTCAGTGATTTCAGTTTTGGACTCCAGCATTCCTCCTTTTGGAACCTCTCTCTCTCTCTCTCTCTCTCTACCCTCTCTCTCTCTCTCTCTCTCTCATGATGTTTGGCCAAACGTGAAAACAGCTTAGCCTTGCATAATTAAAACCAACATCAGAAAGCTCACAAGCGGTGTTAAATTTTGGTTCTACTTTCGGCAACAGTGAGGTGTGGTCCATGAAGAAGAGACTCCCGTAGGATGACTATAATTGAATTTTTCGATTTTATTAACCGATATGTTCGACTTTTTGCTTATATTTATTTAGTTTGCTTGATTTTATATATAACGCACTAAACATTGCACGAAATCCTTTGCATTAATGAATCTTTGGTGGGGATTACATTCGGTTAGGTATGCATGGAAGAATCGAGTAACGTTAATCAAGGAAGATTGTTTTTCCAACCGATGAAAGGGGTCCATCAATATAATTTTGTGCTCTAGTTCGATGATCGAGCATCGTGTGGGATGATTCGACCAATCTTTCAGCTTGACATGATTGAGTAGCCAAAAGGGTTTGTCTTAGTGGATATTTAGGTGACCATTATACATTCATGATCACAAAACTATGAACACAAATCTCACCCTCAATCACAAAAAGAGGAACTCAACAGATTGCGAAGCAACTTGCAAATCATTTTCCGATAATTATAGCTGGTAATCCACTGATTGTCAATATCGTGTCATTTAAGATCGGACGCTAATAGACGATGGGGGACCCATTCGTACTCGATTAACCTCAAGAGATCCCTTGGATTAAGGAAGTAGGGTTTTGAGCAGGCTTGAAAAATGGGGCCCTCTTTTTTTGAAACACATCTTTGTTTTCACTTTTATCAGCCACAGTATAAAAAGAAGAGAAGAGAAGGAGAAAAAGAATGTGATATGCATGTGATCCAACAGCCTTTATGTTCCCCTCTTAAACCCTAATTTGTTCTTTTTATTTATTTATTTATTATTTTTGGATAATGATTTCCAAGATCATACGTGACTATTAATGTTTGTACTGAAAACGTAGATAGTGACCCCCTTTTAAGACATGCGAGGTCGGCCACGACCTGATCAATCATCCTTTATATCTATATTTCTCGTAGGTTCCAGCCCTACGAAACTACGGATTCGAATCTACTAACTTACCACTTTTCAAATTTATAATATTTCATTCTCGATTGTTCGTAACAACATATTTCACTACGAAGAGAAAAAAAAAAATTACACAGAAACCGTATCATGTTTTTATCTCTTTCTTTTTCACCCTAAACATAAGTTTATGTTGTGTATTTAAACTTAGAGAAGGGTGAGATATCAAATAAGTTTTTGATTTCCTTTCTCGTGTATTTAAATTGTTCGAGTAAATCATGAGAAGAAAAAGAAAAGGTATAAAAGATAAAGACGAGGAAAGAAATTGGGATGTTGCTCTCTTCTTTTAACGTGACTCTTTCAAGTGCACTTAAAAATTAACTTTGTTGAAGAACAAACATACCATTTTTAAGGGACTTCCTTTTGCATGGAAACTGAAATCTTGTGCCTTATATCATTACTACTTTGGAGTATCTACAAAAATATATCGTGACAGTTTACTATGTGAAGATAAAAATGTCCCAAAATTTTATTGATTATGAGAGCATAACTCATACCAGTGATGGTGCATAATCCCACGTCGTTTGAAAGAGTAGAAATTGAGTATTTTATGAGTAGAGTTCTCTTCCTTACTTAGTACAATGCGTTTTGGGATAACTTTGAGAACAAATCCATATGGGCTCAATCTCAATTCAGACAATATTGTACTGAGACACCGAGTAATTCTTCATATTTACTGGGCAATCACATAAACTAATAATAATAATCGAATGAAGAAAAAAAAAGAAGTTTAAGGAGGGAAACAATAATAATAAATAAATTCAAATTGGCTGTTGATTTGATGTGTCGAGGATAATAAAGGTGGACTAATCAGACATTAGTCTGCAAAAGCTTAGTGAAAATGGATTAGCTTTTGCTAAATTTACTCCAACTAGAGCCTCAACAAAGAATCCAAACCCTAGTTCCTCTATGTTAGACCTAAAAATTTGATTATAGGTGCCTCAGAACACTCCCCTAAAGTAGTTTGAACCCAAAAGGGCATTGATTTACGGCTTTAAATGTGTATACTTTTGTATGTACTAGTGATTAAATGGGTGCTCCTCTTAAGTGTGAGCACTCATTTACTAGATTATATTAAATGAACCGTCCGTGTTAGTTTAGATCGCAAATCCGTAAATAATCCGCGTAAACAAGATGACATGTGACTAGGGTTTTATTACGATTTTCATTAGGCGTGCAAACGCTTCAGTGTAATTGGTTTTAAACATAATAAAATTGTCTGCTTCGTACGTTATTTTTTTTCATAACATATACCACTAAAATATAGGTTATTTTTTCTATATAATGTTGTACTTTTTGCATTTATAAGTTGTAGATGTTGTTCAAAATATCAAACAACAATACAAAAAAAATATATATATAAGAACCAAGACTTATATGGAAAATTCGAGATATCATAAAGTCAAAGTACAATAAGTTTTACGACTTAAATAAAAATATTTGTAAAGTAACTTAAAAACTTCTATAATAGAACATCGGCTTTTCGACTTACCCAGGTGGAAATTCAGTGATTGAACCTTCGATCTTCAACCATAAAAATCACCTCTTCCAAAAAACCCTGAAGGCAAATAAACATTTCATATTAACCAAGTTGGATCAATGTTTAAATTTGACTTTATGAAGTGATTTGGGCGTCATTGTGATGCGTTTCCGATCAATGCTAACAAGAGCTAACTAAATTAGTTTTATGTTATTGGGTTTGTTAGAAGAAACTTCGTGAACCATTTGAACATTCCTTTAATTTCAGGATATATCGTGTAGTTCAGTCTCAATATTTTAGTTAAATTGATGCATATGCTCTGTTAATTAGAGTTTAGAAATCTTCTCGATTAGGTTTGAGTAATTTTATTTGGGATTTTAGATTTTTGAGATTTGATAATTTGTTTAGTATATAAAATATAGTAGTTTATATTATGTTATATATATTAAATAAATTTAAAAAATTTATATTCTAGATTTTATTTGTTTTTATTTTAAATGGAAGGAAGGAAGTTATTTACTCCCTTGCGCACGAGATAAAGAGGAGAGAAAGAGGGTTTGAGGTTATTGTTAAGAGTTTGGTTATTCGATTCTCTCATTGTTTAAATCGTTTCTCGTTCTGTCTCGGATCTCTTTTAGAGCATGACATTAATAACCTTTGTTTTTGATGTAAAGAAAAACTTTACGACGTACCCGTACCCCCATTATTGATCTTGTTGGAAGTTTGTGCTTCATAGGGTTAGTGGTTTACCTTTTGAATTTGAGGGTTAACTGGTAAGGTTAGTACGGACCCTTTTCAAAGGTCACTAGAGTGGCTGCCGTCTTTCCTCACTCGAGGTCTAGCTTTCCCTTGGATTACTTTGTTTGCATCCTTCTTGCTTGAAGGAAAGTGCCGCACGATATAAATTCCAATTACCTCTGCACTCGGAGATAGCCTTTTCGATCTCTCATTGCACTTATTTAGTTGGATTTAGTCTTGATTAATTTTACGTGATCATTCAACCCACAATTGAATTTAAAAAAAATTAAAAGACGGCAATGACAACCATAGTCCATATTAACTGAGTCGCGGTTTAGGACTTATTTTTGTTCCAAATTGTCATATTTTTATCCAATTAATTATGAACTATTTTTAAAAGAAAATATGGGAATATAAGGTCTAAAATTTTAACCCAAAATGACAATTTTATTCTTTACTAATTTATTAAATTAAATTTTAGACCTTTGGATTTGGGACTTGGATTTAATTATGCCTTGGTCAGTAGGTCCACTTGAGGTAGATATTTATTTTATGTTTAGTTATTCACGTTTTATTTTAATTAATATTTTTAGTCTTTTACTTTATAAAATTCTTGTTAAATTACATATTTTATTTTATTTAAATTTTCCTCACAATTGATCTTTTATGCATATTTCATATTTTAACGTGAAAATCTTGTTTTAATTAGATTAATGGGATAACTAACTGTGTCGTGTCGTAGGCATAGACGTAAAACCCTAACTTGATCAAAGTAATTTACGTAATTTTTGCGATTGCTGAGTATCATTATATTTTATTTTAAATGCATAACACATGTGCTCAAAGTCCGCGAGTGACTCTATTTTTACTCAATTTTTAAATATTTTTAATTTATCAAACTTAAACATAAACACTGAAAATAAAATTTATCTCTATTGAGTTTACTCGATTCATCTGAAACAATTCCCGCCTTTCATGACTAGATCCGGCATGCAATTCTTTCTACTTTATTAGTTTCCTTGTTAATTTACTTTTTTTTTATTCAAGATGTTAGACTTTATTGGAAAATTGAAAAAATTGTAAACTTTTAAATATTTAATTTTCTCATCACTATTATTTTTGGACATGCATCACTGTATTATATTAAACGTCACTAATAAATCTATATCTTAGTACTCTTGGTTGGTCTCTAGTTTTAATTTGTCATATAAGTCTTCCACTATCTATTATATAAATAAATTAAGTTTAAAAGTTGGACGGTTTAGTTTGGATTTCGAGCTGGGTCATTCCTCGTTCTATCTCAGGTTCCATGCAAGGCGTGACAAGTTTTGTTTTAGGTTCAGACAATGTTTATGATTTTGATGCGTGTTTCAAATAGCACGTCTCGACTGATCAGTAAATTTTTCGTTGTATTTGAGGTGGAGGTTTCCTTACTGTATTGCATTGTGTCATGGTATTCAAACTTCTATTTTGTGAACTATCACATATAAGCATGACAATCTTATCTAACAACATGTCATTTTTTGTACTATATGTATGCCAATTTTACACATGAATGTTATTTCAATTAATATATATGCAACGTTGACTTCCAGTTATTTTGGGTGGTGTCAGGGCACCCTTTGTTTATAAGATCTCTGGTTGTTTTGGGTCGCATTGGGGCTAAACACCAAAACAATAAGCGGCTATTTTCCTTACTTTAAAGCGCGTCTTGGTATTTATTTATGCATGCGACATTGGATTGGGACAATGATGATGTGTTCTTGGATTCAAATTCCTAAACCTAGTTATGGTGTTTTGTTGTACATCATTGATTGTTGTTCGAACGATCCTTCTTTCTCCCGTGTGATTGATTGGATAAACATCGTCATTCTTTTACATGGCTTATGTAGTCTAGGATTATCTTTCGCTACATATTGTTTCCTTTTCTCTCTTCTTGAGATTTAGTCACCTCTTGGGGGATAATCTTTTTGTTTATTATTTTCCTTATTTTGCTATGTATATTTTATAGGTGTTTATACTTGATTTTCTATACATTATTTTTTCTTGAGCTTTATATTGCACTATCTTATTTCTTTTGTGACCGTTATTTGAACTTTGGTCCATCTGTTATGAGCTAGGGCTCAAATCTTGAGTTAAGTTTTCCACTGTAAACCGAATCTTGGGTTGGCCGATCAGCTTCTCTCAGAAGAGCAGGTCGTTTGACTCATTTCTGTCTAAATCATCCTCCGAATCATCACACATTTAATAGTGGAAGGGTAGGAACATCATGATGAAGGTCAAGCCATGATGAAGGTTATATACTATTTTAACCTAATGCCTAGTGTGTAGACAGACATTTACTGAAAATCATTGTTAAAGTAATAATACTAGATTTATTTTCTAATTTTACCTCTTCACACATTGTTTACTAATTGGCGGAATTGATATATTTTTTTAATTATTAATAATTTATCTTAATTATTATATCATTTAATGAGTGACATGAAACATCATACCAAGAAGAAAGATTAAATTATAAAATTAAAAGATAAACTTTAGATTACCGTTGGTAAACATATACCAATTATTACATTTGACAGTGAAGAAATAGTTTACGGTTTAACACCACATAGCACAAATAGCCAGTAAACGAGAAACTAGTCATGCCATTTACTTGTCGTCACTCAGTCATTTCCTTGTGGATCTCATATCTCCCCGTGATTAGTCTCAAACGTCGGAATCTCTCTCTCTCTCTCTCTCTCTCTCTCTCTCTCTCTCTCTCTCTCTCTCGTGTATTTTTGCTTTAACTACAATATACATGAGTAGCTTAACTAGATGAAGAGCTTCTAGCGGTTTTGGTCAAGGACTTTTCTGTTGGTAATAATATGCACAACAAGCAAATATTATGAATATTTTTTTGCTGTAATTAATGAATAACTTTTATAATTAATTTTTATGTTTGCATTACTCGATGTACTTTATAAGTTCAAAGAAAAATTCTTGATTATTTGTGCAATTTTAAATTTACATATATATTGATATATGTAGTATTAAATTTAAAAAGAAATAATCACATTAGCCCGTGACTTATATTTGAAATATAGGATCTTCAAATTAATAAAGTCATAAATACAATTCACTTCGTTGAAAACGTATAGTCATAACCCGACTGACATAAAATAATTGTATTTTACATAATATGATTATATAAAACTGGACCAAGAAATTATATTATTTTTATAATATTCGTTACATAAAAAACAATTAATTTTATCATAATGATGGTCATTATATATGATCTTAATTCATTGTATTTATTAGACTTCTATTTCATTTTAATTTATTATTTGATTTACTCGGTAAAGTTTTGTATGACTTACATTACATAAACCTTGTATTTTGAGAATAAATTAAATGAGTAGCTAGGAATACTGACATTGATATAATGAAATACATAATACAATATTCTCTTGTTTGTTAGTTCAGAAATTGAATAATTAGCGCGCAATTCATAAATATTATGAATTAATTATTCAATTAAAAACTATGGTAGTCAAGAATAAAAATATAATATGAGAGGTTAACGGATCTTATACCTAGCTCTATTACGAATATTATTGAAAAATTAATGCATATATAATACATATATCAATGGACATTACTTTGAGTAATATACTCTATAGTTCTAAAAGTGCAACTCTAGGTATTTAGTAGAATCACTGTAAAGTTAATAATTGTGTTATTTAATATAAAGAGTTTATATGAATTAACAAATATTATTGGAGTTTGAGACTATAAGTTTATCGGTATCTCTGTTATCTTATATCAGTATTTAATTTTCAAATTACAAAAATAAATATATAAATGATTAATTATGATTAATCATTTATAGACACTCAAATGAATATATTATGATTCAAAATATATACATAGTTTTTCTATTTTGAATTCAAAATAAAATATATTATTAGATGATAATATTGCAGTCTTTTGTGAGTTTTTTTCTTAATAAAAAACGATCAAAGTTTCCATTTACTTGCTTATTCTTTTATCTTAGAAGAAAGATAAAAACAAATGAATGTTAGAAATTTGAATCTTTGCAATTTGTTTGTTTTTTTTAATTAGTTTTTATATTTGGAATTCAAAATAAAATATCTTATTAGATGATAATATTGCTTTAAGGGATTTGAATTAAATTTGAAAAATCTCATCAGATGAGATTTGATTTTCAAATTTAAATTAAAGTTAGTTATTCAACAAACTATCAAATTAGATTTTTAAAATTTGAATATAAGTAGATCTGAAAAATCTGATCAGATTAAATTTGATATACGATTGATTTATAGTTTACTGATTATTTAAAAACAAATCTGAAAAATATCATAGGACGAGATTATCATGAAAATTTATTTTCAAAAATATATTCTAAAAACTGTTTTTAGGTTATATGATTGATTAATAAATTGATTTATTAGATAAATCAACTGCTAATCAAATTAAATTTGATTACGTAAGATTGATTTTTTAAAATTAATTTTTATTAAAATAAATCTGAAAATTAATTTTAAAATAGAGCTATAAAAATTGTCAAAGGTGATTTGGCCGAGAAGTGAAGATAAAAAGCAAAAAGAGCTTTCAAAAGAAAGATCTAATTCCTTTAAGAGAAAAAATGTGACTTTTTTCGTATTCAATTTTATGAAAACGTTTTTTAAAATCGAATAGAGACGTCTCTACACAAATATAATAGTATGTTATTCTTGTAAGCTGTACGCCCACACGTCAGAAAATTTAAGTATAAAGATTTTCAGAGAAGAATTGACGGTTTCAAAGTTTTTAAGAAAAACACTTGATATTGAGTTAATGCTGTTAATATCATACGAGAGTATCTGAGTAAAAGCATTTCTTCAAAAATATTTTTTTTTATATTTCACAATCTAAATTTAATAATTTTTTTTAATGTAAATTGTTTACATTTTAAAAAATATTATTTTTTTTTATAATAACGATCAAAATTTATAATTTTAAAATAACACGATTAACAAAAACTACCGTCGTCATCTTTAGATTCCACAAAGTTGAAGATACTTTGTAAGGGAAGAGAAAGAGAAAGAGAAAGAGATAGAGTGAGATGGCCTCTGACGTCAGAGAAACTGAGAAATAAGAGTGTGGAAAGAGACAGGTTATGTATTGTCGTAGAGATTACGGAGTTTGATTCTCCACACTTTAGAAAGATTGAGACTCAAGGGTTGTCTGAAATACAGTGAGGTATCGTAGCCTCATACGAATCACTACAAAATTATTAAAAATAACATGGCTTTTCATCTGTACTCGCTGTCTTTTAATTAAGTTGTCTTTCCTAGAAATCCCCGTAATTTCTGTTCTTTTCTCTGTCGTAATTGTTTTAAATCATACAACTCAAACATCTCGGCGATGGTCATGTGATAGGAGGTGGGGCTCCTTCACTTTCACTGCATTTCAGATATTAGAATAGAATCTTCTTGGAGAGAGAGAGAGAGAGAGAGAGAGAGAGAGAGAGAGAGGTGGTGGGCTCGGTAGGATCGGTCTCAATCGCTGACAAGTTTGTGAGAATACCGGCCTCTTGTTTTGTAGATTTCCATATTTTGTGTGGTTTTAGGGTATTAGATGAATCCAGATTCAATGTCTGCTGCATGTCTTGTCTAATAACCAGAGACCAAGTAATTGATCTTGTAATCGAGTTAGCCTGCAATCGCAACGAGTAGGCTCGAAAAGTGGTGCTATCCTCCTGATGCAACGTTCAGAAAAATGGTTTGAAATTTGAAGATGAAAAGAGGAAGATTGAAGGTAGGGTGAGAGAAACATCGGAAATATTCCCAGAAATAAGCATGTAACATGAAAGAGGGAAGAACAAGGGAAGATTAGAAACGAGTTAAAAGGGGAAAAAACAAAAGAAGAATCACGAGAATGGCATACCCAGATATAGAAGAATCAGAAAAATATAGAAAAGGACTCTGTCTGTCACCATGTCAGCCGCTGCGGCTGCCATGGACAGCAGTGCAGAGTTCAGAAAGGTCCAGGGTATGAAACTGGGTAAATTGGAAAAGGAAGAAGAAGAAGAAGAAGAAGACTACTAAGAAAATCAAAAAAGAAAGAAAGAGAAAGGAGAGAGGCTGGGAAATTTTAGGTAGTAGAAGCTCTCCTCTTCTGTAAACTGAGAAAAGTATTTCCATTTTTCTCTGATTATCGGGACTTGAAGCTGACATTGCTTCTATCCATTTCCTATTTTTTTCTTTTTTTTTTTTTCTTTTTTTTTTTTTAAAAATAAACCCACATGCAAAAGCATGCATTGTTTTTGTCAATATTTAAATTCCCACAAACCCTTTTTCTTATTTTTTTTCATTTTCTCTCTCTAATTAACGCTTGTGAAGCTCTGGATTTAGATTTGTAGGAAAAAAAAAACAGTGTTTTTTTAAGGAAGAAAAGAGAGATACAGAGGAAATGGTGAAGGCGATTTGGTGTTTGTAGGTTAGCTGTTGTTGTTTAACGGGAGAACCAACGCAGATAGTGAATCCCTATCATTTTCTACTCTCTTTTTTGCAGATATAAGGTAAAGTATACATCGAACTACGTGATGGGATTTAAAGTCTGTTCTTCCTGATGACGCCATTTCTCTCTCCTCTCTCTCTCTCTCTCTCTCTCTCTCTCTTCTTCCGTCTTCTTCTGCTTCTTCTTTGACATCTCATTCCAAACTTCCATATATCATAGAGCTAGAGCTATAAGTCTACATATGCTCCTTAGTCTACTTCTACGCTACCTTTTACACACTAACGTACAATCGCTTCTTTCTCTCTTTCTTTTTCTGAGCCTTCTTCTTCTTCTCTCTCTCTCTCTCTCTCTCTCTCTCTCTCTCTCCTGTGCTGACCTGCCCAGGTGATTGAATTATTGTTCTTAAAAGTTTCCATGGATAAAAACTCTTGCTTTCCCTCTCTTAAAACTTCTGTGTCTCTCTCTACTTACAGGTGGCATAATTTGAACAAGATTGCATGGAAGATAGTGGGATTAGTGGATATGGGAGAGAGAGAGAGAGAGAGAAGCATCATTATGTGATAAGTAAGTGAAATGATGACTAATTATTTGACATAGATCCTCTTTACCCATTTCTTCGATCCCATCTGTGATTCTCATAAGTGCATAAACAAAGCTAAAACTATCCCACTTCCTCCACACGATGTCTTGTTCTTTTCCCCTTTTGTTTTAAATTTCATAACTCTACATCATTAAACTCTACAAACATTGCAATGAAGTTGTCATCCCATTAAACATTAATAATTTGTCAAACATAGTATGTCTTCAATTTAATAAATGACTTATCCACCCAAATGTCATAGTGCTTCCTGAGACGGGTTTGGGTTCTTTCGATGTATCGAATTACTTTACAATATCTTCTTTTTTCTTTGTTAAACTATTATAATTTTGTAAAATCAATGACATAATTGTAGTTTTTTGAAAAAATGTGTAATGGTATGAAACATATTCCTTAAATGAGTTAATTAAGATAGACCATTTTAGGGAGAGCAAATGATGGTGATAAGCTACTGTGGGTTTCAGAGCCATCCCCTTCCAAATACTAATGGAAGAAGTGTTAGAATGAGAATTAAGGATCGATTAGGAAGACGATGAAAATAGAGGATTTGCATCGTGAATTTTGCAACTTCTAGCTGTAACTCCTGCAACCATTCGTTCCCTGTGCAACACTTTTTAATGGGTTTGCGCCGGATCAATGTCAGGAGAGAGAAGAGAGAGAGCGAGAGAGAGAGATGTCACGGGTTTGTCTTGAAAGGACCTTATTTCACAGTCCTAGACAGACAGACACATATTCTCTCTCTCTCTCTCTCCCTCTCTCTAAATCAAATTTAATGATATCATTATAGAAAAAAACCTCATAATTATCACACTTCCACACCCCTTCCTCTGCAAACATTTTTATCTACCAACATCCACCCCCACTTCCCCATCATTTACTTCTCCTCCAAAGCTTCTCTCTCTACAACTCTCTCTCTCTCTCTCTCTCTCTCTCTCTCCTCTTCAATGGCCCTCATGCTTGACAATTGCGAAGGGTTTCTACTATCTCTGGAATCCCACAAATCAGTACCGGCGCCATTTCTGACCAAAACCTATCAGCTTGTCGACGATCCCACCACTGATCACATCGTCTCTTGGGGAGAAGATACCACCTTTGTCGTTTGGCGTCCGCCTGAGTTCGCTCGTGACCTTCTTCCTAACTACTTCAAGCACAATAATTTCTCCAGCTTCGTTCGTCAGCTCAACACCTACGTATATACCTCTTTTTCTCTCCTGATTTCTGGGTTCTCTTTCATTTTTCGTTTTGACTGACAGGATTAGTCTTCTTTTATTTCCCATTAGGGTTTTAGAAAGATTGTGCCAGATAGATGGGAGTTTGCAAACGAGTTCTTCAAGAAAGGGGAGAAGCATTTACTGTGTGAGATCCACAGAAGAAAGACTGCTCAGACACAAATGGCCGCCAGTAACCTTCACCATCCACATTCCCCTCTAGGTGTAAACGGGCCAACTTTCTTCCCCTTTCACGGCCGTCTCAGCATCTCCCCCACCGACTCTGACGACCAACCAATCTGGTGCAGCTCACCGCCTCCGGTGGCCGGAAATAACTCCAGCTTCAAAAACTCCGTCACCGCTTTGTCGGAAGACAATGAAAGGCTTCGAAGGAGCAACTCTCTTCTTATGTCTGAGCTTGCCCACATGAAGAAACTATATAGTGATATTATATATTTTGTTCAAAAGCATGTTAAGCCTGTCGCTCCGAGCAATTCTTTTCCGTCATCTTTAATTGTTTCCAACCCTCCTCCTCCGTCGCCGGCGCTACAAAAACCCTTGAATCAGATTGTTGGGTTCTACCCTCCTCACCATAAACAAGTTTCTTCTAGCCAGGCTCGTTTTCTAAACTCCATGAACGGAACTGTGACAGTGAAGAAATCCATATCTTTTCTCGAAGAACAGACTGGCTATGGCTGTAAAACTAAGCTTTTCGGTGTGTCACTTCAATCCAAGAAAAGATTGCACGACGAGTACAGTTCTAATATCACGACCAACATAGAAAACAACAAGACACGCATGGTCATGGATAAAGATGATTTAGGACTCAATCTCATGCCTCCTTCTGCTTGCTAGTACTCCATTTTTAATTTCATTAAAGGAGAAAAAAAGGAAACTTTTTTCTTATAATTTTCTATTTTCTTCTCTCTATACCCTTTTTCGGATTATCAGCCATAGAATAGTATGTATTCGTGCGTGAGAGTGTGTTGGTGAGGCGTCTGTGTATATATCTTTTAGTGTCTATAATTTCTCTGTTCCCTAAACCGCCATTGAATATTGCAGGTGGGTTTTGATTAGAACGAAGATGAAAACACAGTTTAAAAATGGTTAATCTTTCTGTTTCTCGCAGTTCTCTTCATTTTCCAGTGGTGCAATTTAATGCATGCTGACGTTTTCGATTACCAGGTTATCTCCTTTCTTCTCCTTCTCCATCTTTCTTCTTGCTCCCACTGACTTCTCTGATTTCGATCTCTGAGTGTTTCAGTTACATTAATGAAGTTGAGTGAGATGAGCGTTACTCTACAAATACTTGGATTGATGAATATCTGATATATACAGAGTGTATAAATCAAAGTCTCTCTCAGGATTACTCATATGTTGATGTATTTATCCATGCGCTTTTCGTCAGTTCTATCCAAAGAGAAAAGCTGAGAAGCTTACAGGCTGGTTCATTGCCAACTTCCTTCTCTAGGGATTTCTCCGAGTAGGGGCTCATTAATGGCCGATACGTACAACTACGTCGATACCTCGAAATATATTCAAATATCATAAAGCATCTGACATCAAATATCACCACCATTCGTCCTCAAAATAAGAATATAATTACAAAGTACTGTAATGGTCACAAAATATTAATCATGAAATTGGGATTTATTTACTGCGTTGCTGATCTATGCTTTAGAATCTCGATTTCTCGTTTTATGAACTGTCAGTCAAAGGGGATTAGATTGTAGAAGAAAACAAGTGGATGCAGACGAAAGATAGTTCAAAATTTTGAACTGTCAACTGAGAAAAAGGGGTTGGGGTTTGAGTAATTATTCTTTGAAAGCGAAACACAAGGAAAGAAACTGACTAAAAATGGAGGATTTCAATGTTTCCATATGTTACTCTCTCTTCTAGTTCCTGCAGTAGAGTAGTCTGATAGAAAAATAGCCTCTTTTTTCCCACTTTAAGCATCTGATTATCTTCTTCCAACCCTCAACCCTAATCTTTGACTGGTAGATGGGCCAAACCACCTCCATGGGAGTAGAGTGGAAGCTTTAATTTTTCTCTATTTTTCACTATTTTCAGGTGGGTATTGAAATGGTGGAGAGAGAAAGAGAAAGATCCGACAGAAGAAAAGGGGAGAACGATCCATTTTTGGTGTCTTTGAGAGAGAGAGAGAGAGAGAAAATAAAAGTTGGGGATTACAATATCTTTGTCGTGCAATGATTTCATCGAATATGAAAAACCCTAACCCTAGTATGACACCAAGCCCAAGGATACCACTATGTTGGTTGCTGGTGGCTAAAACTTTGTCCTTTTCTTTAGGGGGCGTCGCACGTGGTTACATTGTGCACGTGCATAGTCGAAGGTTAAAGTCTTGTTCGGATAACAATACAATAATGTTGGGAAGGTGGGTAAATGGGCTTCAAAAAGTGGATTCGGACCCTCCGGTAAAGATGCTTTTAATTTAAGGAAGTTCAAAGCTAGGGTTCTTGGGAGTTTAAACAAAGATAAAAAGACATGTTTTTTCCTTTTGTTTTAGTCTTTTGAAATGCACTTTGTTGACATTTTAATTTCTTGAAAATCTTCAAATTTCTTTTCCTTATTGACGTTGCAAGATCTCCAGATCAGTCGGGCATCCGGAGACGAGCCTGTTGCGACGATCAAGCTTGTCAACTCGTGCAATTGGAGCAAACGGCGGCCATTGCATGCGATTATCGACACCCTATTGTCAATTACTAGGGTTATTTAGAGAACTATACCAATCAAAAATACACAAAGACGAAGATGGAGTGTTAGAGTAATTCTATTAATCAGACGTGTTATATAGGATCGAGGACGTCTTACTTCAAAATAATTACTTGTTTTCTTATTTTATGAAAAGTGCATAAAGTTTCATAGTTTTTCTTTTTAAGCGGAGTAAGATGATCGAAATTCCATTTAAGTTAATCAAATACGATATAAGTGTAGTCTTCTACAACGGTCGAATATGAAGAAATGGTCAACTGAATTCAATTATTTACTTGAAACTTAGAGTGTTGAATTTCAACGTTGGTCTTTATTTGGCTTGATTGGCCAATTCATTTGTCTGTTTGGACTCAGGCCGGCCCAATCAAATAAGCAGGCCTAGATATATGCTTGTCAATGAACCCAATTGATGGATGAATCTAATGCATAGTAAACTTACCCGACTACTATCGACCGAGTCGACTCTGCTGAGCATCTTGTCCAATGAGATCATCTACGAATTCATTTTGCGAGAATAACAAATGGTCATAGCCTTAATCAGTGTTTCGATATAATTCAAAACATCGATTCAAGAAACTCTCGAAACCTAATCTTTCGTACCAATTGAAGAAAAAACGAGAATTAAATACCAAAATTCTACGTGGAAAAACCCTTTTGGAAAATAAATCATGGGTAGAGGATGAAATTCATTATGAAAATCAAAATACAACTGCAAGTTTATACGCACGCACGTGGAGTGAAATAGAACTGTAACATGGTGTAAAAACAAGATCAAGTTGAGGAGCTCTAACAAGTCTATTCGTTTCCATGGAATCCAAAGACGGCTTCTGAAAAATCGTTGGAATATGACAAGGTTGTGACCCATTAATATGGATTGGTAGAACAATAAATGTTGAAATAATAAAGTGCAAGAAGAGTTCAGTCACTGGTCCATTCTAGAATTAGAGCATCTGATCTGCATCGAAGAGAGCTCCATTGGATGGCAGAAGGAGCAAAGCTTTTAAGCTGTATCTCTGTCTGCACAGGATAATATTAACAAACCCCTCCTCTTGTACAATATGCTCTTCTCCGGTTAGATTCTGGCCACTTGGGCAGCTGCAAACGGCGACGTTTCTTCTCCGGTGATGCTTTCCCTCTCCCTCATTTATAGGTTCTGGTGAGCCTTCTGACACTCATCATGTGAAGTGGGGCTTTAGGGTTTTTAAATACAAAGTGATTTTTATTGGCCAAGTTTATACCCACCCCAACTCCAAACCCTGTATTTTCTACTGCCAAAAAACATAAAAAAGAAAAAAGTCCAAGCTTTTCGATCAACCCTCCATGGCCTCTATGAGTAATCTTCAAACAAACCCTAGAAACATTCATGGGTAATGATCAAGATAAGTCGTTGATGTTACCGCAAAAAACACGACAGTCTATGACAAGATCTGACTCCTACGAGAAATTTCAAGGCTGCTGCTTTATCTACTTGTTGAGTTTGTAGTTGTTTTTAACCACCGGAAAACATAGAACATGCAGGACCCACAATTTTATATTGGCTTAAAATGCCAATTTGCAAGAGCCTTTTTGTGATATTTTATTGTCCGACCAGTTGTTTATACGTACCTTTTTTAGTTGGGTTGAGAGCCTCTTCTCCTGTTTACTCATTCCCTCCCTATTTATTATAAACGAACTGGTAGTCTTACTTTCCAACATCTCTCTGAGTTCTTTCCGAATTTCACTTGCTTCTTTGACAGAGATTCCCTCTCTCTTTCTGTAGCTCAATTTATTGCGTTCTAAGGATGGATGATAATCACCAAAAGTCTGAGTCGGAAATGGAGCTTTGGATGATGATGCATCAGATGGGAAGAAGTGCTGCACAATTCGGGGAAAGCCTTTGTGATTTTGCTGATCTTCCCGGTTCAAGCAACGGTAGTAAACTGCGTGGTTATGCTCCATACTTGATGGAAAATCCGCAAACCGGGGAGGGTTCGTCGCGGTTCGTCAAAGTAGAATCTACTGTTTCATCGATGAAAACTAACAGAAAGTGGAGAGAAGAAATTCCGACGACGCCATTGGAGAAGGCAGCGAGCTCGGTGGAGGCAATGAGGGAGATGATATTCAGAATAGCAGTAATGCAGCCAATAGAGATAGATCCAGAGGCTGTAAAGGCGCCCAAGAGAAGGAACGTGAAGATATCGAAGGACCCTCAAAGCGTGGCTGCAAGGCACAGGAGAGAGAAAATAAGTGAGAGAATAAGAACACTCCAGAGACTGGTTCCAGGAGGGACAAAGATGGATACAGCTTCGATGTTGGACGAGGCAGTTCACTACGTCAAGTTTTTGAAGACGCAAGTCCAGTCCTTGGAAGGGGCGGTAGGCAGTAGACCTAATGGAATAGGGTACCCTGTTGGGATAGTGTCTGAGACTACCTCTACGCTGTATCAATTGTCTCCAAATTCTAATCCTAGCTAGTGAGACGTGCCCTCAAAGCCTGTTCTTTTGAGTAGATTACTCTCTCTCTCTCTCTCTAACCTGTAAGAAATGGCAATGTTGGGAAAGAATGGTGCGACCAAAAACACCCCATTAGTGAGAAAACACCTTCTTCCTTCTCAATTCCCACGAGACATGTTCTGACCAAAAAATATTCTTGATTTTAAGAACACATGTTGTCACAATACAACGTTACAAATAGGGAGTTTGAATTTAAATAGCAAAGACAACATACATGAATTACATACATGGGTAGATGCACGCTTTATTAAATCGTAGGATTCCGCCAAATTTTACACTTGAATCTTTCATTTATGTGAATCCACAATTGTGGTCGTCAAGCCCCCTACTGCGACCAGACTAGTGTCAAACACGGTTCGGATCTCAACTTTACATACTTCCTTTCCAGCCATTCTTGAATCTCCAACTCCATTTTGACCTGACCGGAAAATATAATCAAGTTTCAATTAAAAATCAGAAGAGTCAGATAAAAGAACTTGTGTTCATCACAATTGCTCAAATAAGATAACTGTAAGAGGGGAGGGGAGGGGAGAAAAGCTTGATTCAGACAGAAAGATCCTTTGCTCCAGACTTTTTAGAGGTACATGATGATGATCCAATGGCGATTTCTTTACTGGAGCTGGTAACAACTCCTCGATACGAACAGAAGTAAATTTAAATTATGCATATTTCTACTATGCCCCGTCTTCAAAAGATGATTAGCAGGTTGCAAAATAATTAAAACTTGGGCAGTCACCGCAAATATTTGTGATAGCATACTTGAATATAGACAAATTACATAATTGATGCAAACAATCAGCCAATTAACCCAAAACAACAATTATGATCCATCAACACAAAATTTTCCCAAGCTCTAGATTAATTCCGGCTTAGTTGGATATTATCAAAATCGTGTTTTGTCCATTTTGAAATCAGAAGAACAAATGAGTTCTGAATATTTGATTACTTTTTTGTTTTACCTTTTGGTATTGTCGTTAAAAAGCATGACAGGTGAAACAGCCACTCAAGGAACTCATCTGACGATTTCTACGAAAAGATATGGCCTTGCTGGATGTCCGAGCAACTTGATGATCCTGGTTGGCTAACACAGAGCTTCTCATATCTTGAGCTCTCTTCTGTGCAGATCTCAACTTATTCATTATCTTATCCATGGATGATGACCTCTTCTTTTCCAGCTTCATCTGAAGTACACTTTAGATAAATAACAAAAAAACAAAGCACGGAAATGCTTATGCTTTATCTTTTTTGGGAGCATATACTCCATGGCTCAAAAGGTTCATGCTAGATGGGAAATAGAATACTATGCATTCCTGGCTCCAAAATGGGCACCATTATATGTATTAGTATACATCAACACTGATTTCATTTAATCTTCTTCGAATTGGCCCTTATGGTGCATGATGTATGCATTAGAAAATCAATTCAAGTTAAAGATTTCAGGAGGTCACAATGGCTAATTGACTTAAACAACAATAGTTTAAGAATTTCCCTTGAATTCCAAAATCATACTTTTACTAAAAGCGCTAACTTCAAGATTAGGAAGAAACAAGATCATGAGATCAATGAATACCTGTATTTGGAGTCTAGTATATTTATCATATTTGAACAAGTCTTGAAAACAATGCAATCATAACATATGTAATTAGAAAAGAACCTCCAATTTTCGTATAGCTGCCTCAGCTTTTGCTTTCTGAAGATTCTCCCAAGCAGTTATCCTGGCTTCCTCCCTCTTTGAGCTGGAATAGACCATAACTCATTAGGTTGAAAATGTGAGACAACAGCGTCCATATTAATTTTGACAAAAAAAAATCGTTTGTTAGAGCAACAGATAAGATTATTGCTTTGTTATAATTTATCTTAAATTTTTCTTAGTAAAGTTAGAGTCGTGCCTTGATTTTCTAACGCAAGGAGACTACAAATCAAACCATAAATATACATACTTTGAGACACTCTTTGCTGCGTCAGAAATGTTCCAAGCAAATGATTGAACAACTGCATCTTTATCTTTCTTTTTCCAGTCATCAGCACAGCCTTTTCCTGAGATTCGAGCTTTGTGTTTCTTGGACCACCTTGTCATAGTTACACGTTCATCAACTTCCACATCCCTGACTTCTAATTTAGACGATAGGATGCTTTGAAGCTCCATACTAGATCGGCCAAGAGGATTGGAGGCAGAGAAGGAAAATCTCTTTCTGGGTGACGATTGAGTGCTACTAGCAGGGCTCATCTGGGTAGCCATGTCCCTTCTTGAAACAGTACGAGATACATTTGTTCCCGCATCCTTAATCTCCTCAAAATTTTCACCTTTATAAGCAATTAAATATCCCAATATCAGAAATGTAAGGACAAACATTCTTTCTCAATGAACGTTCAAATAGCACCATCTCCCCAGTCAAAACTCCTCAATGCTCAAGTTCGCTCATGATTGATATTTTAATTATACACATCCAAAATGACACCCATAACTATTTTGACTTATTTAAGATCCCACAATCTAGTTATATAACAGAAGATTAGTGATGAGATTAAAGAGATCGAAGCAGGTAACAATTGACCATATTAACTTAATGAAAGATTCAGAAACAATCAAATTTCTTTTTCCACAAAAAATATCAATATTTTCTGGAATCAAGAGATGAAATCAATGCTGCTGATATATTTAGCAACACTAAACTTGAACGAGATATTTCAAATGAAATAGGTAAATAACCTTGTGAATCTGTCAAAGATGACTCGCCCGACATTTTAGAGCATCCATGCACACTAGCTGATCGGGCAATACAGGGCTCTGTTCGCACAGGAATTGCCGCTCCCTGCCCACAAGAGCGAATCGATAATCCATCAGCTGATATAACACCAGCAGAGAATGGAGAAGTGGCGGCAAAATGCCCCATATTAACTCTTTCAAACATTGGCATTGCTGGTGAATATAATGAGTAGTGCACAAGACCAGGAGGTCCCAGTGGTCCGCTTTTTGACTTTGGCCGCCTCTGAGCTTGCGGATTTGAAGATCTTACATTTCCATCTCCTGAGACTGGACTAAAAATCCACCTTTCTGCATCTTCCCACTTCGACGGCAACAATTTACCATTATTGATGGGCAGTAGTCCAGAGTTTAAATGCTTCCGACCACAATTGTTGTGCAATGGCACTCTCTCCGAACTCCAACCCTTTTGCATTATCAGGGTATTGTGTCTGTAGTCGGGTGTCGATGGACTAGGAAATGTTCCAGACTTACGAGATGACACCATGCTCTTTTTCATGGTACTGAGTCGAGGTGAAGATGCAGCAACATTATTCAGATCTAAGGAAGCAGGCCTTTGCCTATCTAGCTTCCTTGATAGAACGTCAGATCTGGATCTCCGATCCTGACATTCTTTAGAAACAAGAGGAATCAAACATTGGTAAACCCCGGGAAAGAACTAGATCAGCGCTTGGTACATGAAAGGGACATTTATAATACCCCTGAGAGCAAGAGAGAACGAGTTTCTGGCTGAATCCAGCTGCTGGTTTTCATCGTCAATAGCAGCATCCGGATCTTGTTTTTGAACTGCTAAAAAAATGTGGGAAAGAATAAATGAGAAAGGGGAGAATTAAACTCAAAATTCAAAATGTAAGTGGCATAGTCGTTTCTTTGTATGCCTCGAGTTTTAACCTTTAATTTTCCTTAAGAGATTACATCAACTCGTACCTTTAGCTTTGTCTCCTTTTCCACAAAAGCGACTGTGCTTGTCCACTAGTGCAGATTTGCGTAGATTTGGATCTCGATCTGGACCACTCGAGCTACCGAGGTTCTCACCGTCCAGCCCGAACAAATGCTGCAATCAAATCAAACATAACTCTTTAATAATTCGACTAGCATTAGGTTCAACTACTAGAATTTCGCTACCCAAAACGATTGAAATGTCTGTTCATGATCTGAAAATGTAAATCAATCAGCTAAAATTGTAGATCATTTTCTTTCTCTTAGTTTCTGACGTCCTGTACTAATTCACTATTTCATTCAAGCTTTCTTGTTCCGCTAGAAGACATTGTATGCTTTTAACATTATATATATCATTCCACCCGCATTATAGCTCACTAGAGCAGTGCATACGCATGGAAGCCCAAAGTCGCCTCTTCCATCTCTGTTTATAACAGAGATAAAGGAACATAAAGAGGACAGAGGGAGACTACCAGAGGAACTTGGGAGGCATCGGATTCAGGGTCGTGAACTTCAGATGCGAAAGAGCAGCGATCGACGCTAGCGGAGGCGGAGGAGAAGAGACTAAAATTGGAGTCCAAAGTAAGGATAACAGAGTCAGGACTGTGATCTCGAACTCTGAACCCTGACCTGGACAACGTGGAAACCTGCTCCTGAAACCCTAGCTCCGGCATTCTCCTACAATAACTTTCTCCTCACATTGCGTTGGCACTGCCAGATCTCTCTCTCTCTCAGACTAAGAGAAAGCATCATCATCAATGGCGGCAGTGGAGGTGGAGACATTTAAGAGAAGAAGATCTTCAGAGATACGCATTTGAGAAATCAAGTAGAGTAATTAAGAGTTAATTAAGATTAATTAAGAGTTGCTGCTGCTTTTAATGCATGCGCAATTAAGTATTCCAATCATACCCTTGACTCCCACTGCCCTTTTTGACTTTACCCATTTTTCTCCTATCCAGAAAGGACCCGACCCGATCCATTCGGCTTAACCGGCTCCGGCTATTCTGAACGCCTTTAGTCTTGAAGTTTCAGTTACAGCGAGATGGCTCGCTCGCTCGCTCGCTCGCTCAAGAATATGTTTGGCTAACTTCCGAAGTTTTGAAGCTTTTTGGGTAATCAGTTGCTGAGCTCGAATGGCGCTCTCTTCGTCCTCTCATCAGAGATATTTTCCTCTGCCACCAGACCCAGGTCGCTTCTTCTTTCTTTTAATTTTGATTCCTCAATTGATTTGATTTCTCGTTTAATTTGTTTCTATTTGAATTCTAGCTGTTTTGTTTTGTTTTGTTTTCTTTGTTGCTGATGTCTGGTGAAGGAGTATTGTTCTTTTCTTCAAGCATGAACTATGTGCTCTCCTTTTTTTCTCTCGCAAATTGATGGGAAATGAGGATGAAAGTATGAATAGATCGGATCATGCAGCTTATACTCCCATTTGTTTGAATTTTTGGTGTAGAACTGAAGCATTTTATAATTAATTCGCTGAATTGAAAACATTGAGGCGATTTTTTGGGTGGCTTGAAAACTGAAAAGAATAAATACATTGGACATATTTGATACTTCATCTTTCCTCTATCACATCTCGTGATTTTCCCTAAATATGATCTTAATTCCATGAAATTTTTTTAATGACTCTCTCAAGATTGGTCATACTTAATTTGCTGTAGCTATAATCGAAGCTAGCAGCATCGAGATTTCATGCAAAGAAATTATCGCTCGTTTTATTGCATCTCAAATTGATTAGTGGCATTAAACTTTCTTAGAAGGAGCTTTAATAAAAACTTTTCTTTTGATCATGGAACTGGCAAATCTGATTTACCAATTCCAGCTTTCTCACCTCTCACCAACTTCCTCTTTTAGGAACTTTTTTTAGAAGCTATGACTTATTTCTCATTCTAAGACTAACCTCAGCATTATTTTTTTATTTTTTATTTACGTATATAGGTGGCAAAGAGCCTAGTTCTGAAGTTAACTTTGCATTGTGTCCTATCCATATCGTCACGCATGCATCCCAGCTTCCTCCTGAATTCATTGATCCGTCACCTGAAAGGCAATTGGTTATTGGTTTGGATTGTGAGGGTGTTGACCTATGTCGTCATGGAACTCTTTGCATCATGCAGGTAAATAAATTACGAATCTGTATGTAAGTAATCTTGCAGGTAGTGAGAGGACATGAATTTTTGTGTGCTTTCCATATTTTTTCTAGCAGTTATGAATTGATGTTGGTACATGTACTTGGTTAACCCACATTTTTCTAAATATAATGCATTTCTGGTCATCAGATTCATGCTAACTCTTATGTTGTTTTTTCTTTGAAAGGAACATAAGAATAAGTTGCTTGATCAAAATGTAAAAGCTCTCGACCATTTTTTCTCAAGGCCATAATTATTGAATGTATTTAATATCCGATATCCTGCTATCTTTCCATTTTTATTGTTTTCTGCTTGCCAAATTATATGCACATTCATTCAAACTCTTTTAAACCAAATGGAATACTTAAAATGTATGAAATCAGTATATTAGCATATTAACTAGATCTGAGCGCTGGTTCAAGAAGTTATATCCCCATGTAGTCTTGTGGTTGCATATTTTTCCTTCAGAGGGATATGGTTGTATTCAAATATTCTTTTATCTCACCTTTTCTTCCGACAGCTTGCATTTTCAGATGCTATATATCTTGTAGATGCTGTCATGGGAGGAGAGGTGCTTATGAGAGCCTGTAAGCCTGCACTTGAATCCAGTTGTATCACAAAAGTTATTCACGATTGCAAACGGGACAGTGAGGTCTATATCTGAATCACTTACTCTTTTCAGTTTATTGTATCTCTGTTAAAGTATCTGTGTGTTATTGCCTTTTATTTATATTTTGCAGGCATTATTTTTTCAGTTTGGAATCAAATTGAACAATGTTGTTGATACTCAGGTGAGCATTTTCTCTGATAAAAATTAGTTATAGTGCTGCAAGAACCACTTCAGGCATTTAGCATTTATTCTGAAATTATTCTATGTCTGGCTGAACTCAGTGGATCTACCATATAAAGGGAAAATGAAAGCATAAATTGTTAATCAAGTATTCATATACGCATCTTTTATTAGATTAAGAAACTTGCCATTTTTAGTTACGAGTCATAAGGCGGGCATCTTTAACTGATCAAAAGCTGGCAATAGGTATGAAGGGAAAAAGAGAGTACAAATTCTTAATCGAGCATTCATTTTGATATCATTTAATAGGTTGGAGAAATATGTCATTTTTATTTGTTGTATCTTATCGTGGGAAAACGAGGTTGATATATATGAATTTTCTATCAAGGTTAGTCAAAAGAGTAACAACAGTTTTTTATTATAAATAAGCTCGTTTAATTTGTGTTCTCCTGGTGATCGGTGATATAATCTAATTAGCAGGAGTTACTGAAGTGGTCATGGTGCCTTCACTAATTTAATACACTTTTTTAATCAATATGGCCTTGACAAATCTACTGTAGATAATTACGCATCAGGAACTTCGTGTTCACTGTTTCACTTTCAATCAAAGGCTTAATACATATTTTGTGTCATTCACCTATGTTTTTAAAGGACCATGTCTCAAAATTTTCTCATTTATTGAACTAATTAAATTTTTAGGTAAACATGATTCTTGTGTTTTTGCTTAGATGATTGACTGTTCCTCCAACCCACGGCCATACATTTTGTGCTGAAGATTTGGGGAATTCCATAATTTAGTATTTAGCTGTTTTCTTCTACCTCTTATTATTTTCTATCATTTAAACTCAGATTGCTTTTTCTCTGATAGAGGAGCAAGAAGGACGAATGAGACCATCAGACGACTATATATCTTTTGTAGGACTCCTTGCAGATCCACGTTATTGTGGTATTATATACATGTTCTGTAATGTATTGGAATTCATTATCTTTTTAACATAAAATTTATGTTATAAACTCAAACATGCACTCAGAACCAAATGATAACTGTGTTCAGGTTTTTATAGTTTGATGGAGTGTAATTTTTTCCCCTATTAATAATCGTACTTGATCAATTTTAACTCCTTTGGCATTGACATAGGTATATCCTATTTGGAGAAGGAAGAGGTTCGGGTGCTTCTCAGGCAGGTTAGTATGATTTATATGGTTTATTAGTAAATTAGTAGACATGTACCGCCAGTTCAATTTAGTATCTTTCTCCATCATTTTAGATGATGTTTAACTTCATTATATTCTGTCATTGCACTTATAATTCATGATAATATTTTATATATGGTTTTCAAGGGACCTCTCTAGTCTTGTACAGCACTATTACAGACACTTATCCAGGGACTCATATGTGATGAACTCTTATGTGTGGTTTCAGGACCCCAAGTTTTGGACTTACAGACCATTATCTGACCTGATGATTCGGGCAGCAGCAGATGACGTCCGATTTCTCCTTTCCATCTATCACAAGATGATGGAAAAGTTGAACGAACGGTCCTTATGGTATCTTAAAGTGCGGGGTGCTTTATATTGTCGGTGTTTTTGCATCAGCGATAATGGTTATTCTGATTGGCCATCGCTACCTCCCTTTCCAGGTACTTTTCTAGAAATCTTTCTTATTATACATAATGTTTGTTATATTTTCCAATTACTTACTCTGGCTTGTATTTCAAGTTGACATGTTAAACTCTTTGAATGTGTAGTTGATAATTTGTCTCCATTTGTTGTTTAAGCCTTAAAAGTAACGATCTGGCAATCTTTCTGTGCCTAAATGAGATTAGATTTATTTGAAAGTGTAACACTGGACTTCAGCTAAGTTTCTGTGTTGGGCATAATCAGTTAAATTCTTAAAGCCGTTACTTAAGTGTATTACGTTCAATCTATTAGTAGCTTTAATTATAATCAAAGTGTTGAAACCTACAATTTAAAAAGTACCCCCAACACAAAATGAACAGATATTCTCTCCAATTAACTTGATGCAGTCAGAATTTTGTTTCCAATTTAATTTTTTCTTTGTTACTATAAGTAATTCTTTAATTTGACTGAGAACTTAGCTTGCTGTAATTCATTAATGTAGATAGCTTAGTGGCAGATGGCAACGATCAGGAGGAAGAAATTCTTTCAGTTCTAGATGTTCCCATGGGAAAAATGGGGCGAATTATTGGAAGGAGAGGAGCTTCTATTCTGTCCATAAAGGAGTCTTGCAAGTAACTCCTCTCCCTCTCTCACACTCTCTCTCCCTCCCTCGCTCTCTCTCTCGCTCTCACTGACAACTTCAAGTTCAAAACTGCAGTGCGGAAATTCTCTTTGGAACTGACAAGGGTCCACCCGACAAGGTTAGCATTGCAGACCCTCTTTCAAACTTGCAGGACTGAAAGTAAAATGTCACCGCTCAAAAAATTTTTTTTTCAAAACAAAACAAAAAAAAAACCATAAAAGTTGAGGTTGATAGATGTTCCTCTCTCTCTCTCTCTCTCTCTCTCTCTCTCTCTCTCTCTCTCTCTCTCTCTCTACATAATACTGTTTTAAAAACTAGTCAGTGAGGATGTTAATTTCTCGGACAAAAAATTTGTTGATATCTTGAAAAATAAGAAACTGATAAATGTGGTTGTGGTGAGTATAGGTGTTCATCATAGGACCTGTGAAGCAGGTGAGAAAAGCGGAAGCCATGCTGAGGGGAAGAATGCTTGATCTTTAGCTCCAAACTAAACGTACTATCCTCATCTCACTCAATAATTGAAATTCACCATACTGAATTCTTGATCACTTTTTTTTCTAGCAAATCTACCTTCTTGTTAACCAAGTTTCTAGTTGTTATGCCATGTGATTATACACTAACAGTAAGTAGACAGTTGTATCAGTTTTCACGATGCACCGTCACAGATCCCAACCCATAATTTGTTATCAATTGGAAGATTGGTGTTTATGAAGGACGTGAGTGACATGTCTTCATCATCATAAGCCAAAAATTTAAGACTTGCAAGTCCACACCTTGGGATAATTCAAACATATCTCCTTGTCTATGTGTATTAATTTTGAGGAATGCAAGCAGAATCCAGGGCCATGGACCACAGAACTTAGAGATGCCGACAGGGTATCATATTTTTGACTTGGCTTGCCGTCGACCCAGGGTTTCAAAGAGCCATAAAAAACAAGTGGCTGCCGAAAATATAGAAAATTTGATCCCGCTGACAAAAATGCAGAGGAAGAGGGTCTGCAACTTGTAAGGTGTTGTGAGGTTTTTGGTGGCTTCCTAGAAAGAGAGAACTTAGCCTTCTACTATCTGCTCTTGACTTGTTCTGAATTTAACTACAATTAAAATCATAGCCTACACCAACAAAACAATTCTTTGCTTGGGTTGAGTGCTGAGGAATCCAATATTATACCCCATTAGAAACTTGGTTTTCTAATTTTATTTTACATCTATCAAAATCTTTTTTACCAATTTTAAAATTGCGTCACAAGGGCGCGAGGAAGAAAGAACAATTGCCCGAGGTGCGGTCAACATTTATCGAACGAAACAATAAAACATCATGTCCAATTTTAGGTATTCGAATTGAAGGACACGACATCATTGCTGTCCTAATACCATGTTGCGCGTACGAACAAAACACCTTCACGCAGCAGCAGAAGTTGTATTACAAACAAAGGATCCAAAACAACCAAAAGTTTGTTCAAATATACGTGAAGAAATGGAATACAATGTATATATAAAATTAACGTGTAAAACTAACGCATATGTAGTAAGAAACAAACATGTTAAAAAGAACATGTCGAATTTTGTACGGGATATCTCGCAAAGGTGTTTTTTAAAAACCATGTTGCATCACGCAAACTGACATGATTGTTCGTTCTCATGTTTAACCAATAGAAAGCTTTACTCTCCGTTGGTTCTAAGTCGACCGAACTTAGACGATTCGAGCTCAAGGTCTAGGGCTCAGTCGGATTCGCCTAAATAGACAAGCAAACACATACAAGCTGATTAATGAGCTCACTCATCGTGCTCGATTGATAAACCAACTCCGTTGACCCGTTATGAAACCCTAACTATCATCGAAGTGAAGAATAATACGTAGCAAAGTCAAGGGTTGAAATGTTGAATTTTGACAAAGAGAGGGAGAAAAATGCCAAGATCTCAGAAAAATCTTGCTTAGGAGAGAAGGAGGGAGGAAGAAGGTGGATGTGTTTAACTCAAATCTTTGTTTAATTAATGCAAATATTATACCCATTAACCCACCACACAACTTAGCTTGTATCCCATGCACTTGACTAAATCAATCATATTCTCAATCAAATATGTGTACTTGAGGCTAGAAGATGTTTCCAGACCCTAAAACCCTAGAAATTATTTTGAAGGCAATTAATAGGAAAATATTATGAATTTTCCTTTCCACTTGCATTCCTAGTCGGAATTTGCTTCGAGCTTTCTCCAACTCCGAAGACTAAGCAAGCAACACGGATTGAGGAATCTCTCTCTCTCTCTCTCTCTCTCTCTCTCTCTCTCTCTCTCTCTCAATTTTAAAAGTCAACTGATTATTGGAATGCAAACTTGATTGCAGACGCAACTAGAAATGAAAAGTTGTATGTTATTACACAGATATGGTCTTTCCTGGGATGATGACGTAGAATTTGAATGAGTCTTGATTTCTCCTTCTCTATAACTACAAACTTCAGTAGTCTCGTCCTGCATGGTTCGTGGGGTTTGCTAATTTCTTCCCATTCTCGAGGAAGACTTCAGGCAACGATGATGTTTCGTCTTCTTCTTCTTTTCATTGTTTGGTCGCCCAGATTCAGCTTCTGTGATCATTTAATGGAGGTTAAAAGCTTTGAATCAAGAACCATCCATGGTTCGAATGCTCTTCCGCGATCAATCCATCTGTCTGAGAATTCAAAACCTGCTCTAGAATCTCGGCGCTTAACCGGCGAAGAGAGGAGACCGTTAAAGTTTGCCATTCCGGCGGCAGGTGCTTGTAAATACTTCGTAAAAATATACAATGAGAGCAAGCCGGGGATGGAGGTCTCTGGTTTCTCCATTGATGTGTTCGAAGCAGCCGTCAAATCTATTTCTTTTCCTCCGGATTACGTCTATGTACCCTTCCATGGCTCATACGATGACATGATCAAATCAGTATCCAATGGGGTGCGATCAAGATTATAGTTTTTTTTGTCAGAAAACACCATTAATATGCTTAATGGAAGCTGTTAATGATTGTGCAGACATTTGACGGGGCAGTGGGAGATATAACGGTATTTGCTGATCGACTCCAGTATGTGGATTTCTCACAGCCATACTTGACTTCTGACGTGTTGATGGTAGAGCCGGAAAACCCAATTAGATGGAACAAATTGTGGGATTTTCTAACTCCATTTACGTGGGAGATGTGGCTGGTGATGATAATGATCCATTTCTTTGTAAGCTCCACCATTTGGCTGATCGAACGTGGGCAGAACGTCGAGCTCAAGAGTCTGGGGGACATGTTGTGGTTCTCCGTCGCCGTCATCTTCTACGCTCATCGTAAGCCTCACTGAGATTCTCCCATCTGTAATTCATAAGTTCTGCAAACCGTAGTGGATTATTAAGTTTGATCATAAACAGGAGAGCCAATCAGGAAGAACCTGGCTCGATTTGTGCTTGCGCCATGGCTGTTTGCAATTCTTATTCTAACAGCTTGTTTCACGGCGAGTCTTACTTCCACGATGACTGCCTCCCTCACAAACCCATCGATTCTGACAGTGGAAGAAGCCGTGTCGTCAAATGCTGTCGTTGGGTGCAACCGGAATTCATTCTTTAAAAGGTATTTGACTGAGGTGCTTCATTTCAGGGAAGATTCGATCGTGGAGATGACCTCCATTGACGACTACGTTGAAGCTTTTGAATCCAAAAGGATCAAAGCTGCGATCTTCATGGGTCCTCATGCAAAAGTCTTCTTAGCCAAAAACTGTAAAGGCTTCACCATTTCAGCTTCCATCCAGATCGGAGGCACTGGTTTCGTACGTCGATTTCCTTAGTTTCGGAACATCTAATTCATTCTCTAGCACGATATATAATTACGATAATCTTCTTCTTCTCTTCCAGGCTTTTAGAAAAGGATCTTCTCTGGCTTTAGATATTTCGAGGTCGATTCTCAGTTTACTGGAAAGACGACGGCTGCCGCAACTAGACTCTGCTTTACTTTCATCGTTTAAGTGCTCCTCGTCGTCGAAATCCAAAAGTACACAGCTGGGCCTGCGGCCATTCGCCGGATTATTCGTCATCGCTGGCGGATTTGCTGGTTTTGGCTTGTTATATACCATTTCCCGTTTCGTCGGTATGAGGTTAGGGGTCATTGAAAAGCCGACCAAGTCGAAGTCGAAGTCGAAGTCGAAGGCCTCCATTTTACGTCGGAAGTTGAGCCCTGTCAGATTGATGTCGGCGCGATTAGTCAAGGCTTCTCGCCCCATTGATCAATCTTCGAGTCTTCGAACATCTACTGTTTAGGACTTTCCCTGTATAAACCTATCTTTTCCCATTGTGGTCGTGAGTTTTTGTACGATCAATTGGTTTTTATATTGTGTTCTTCGTTTATAAAATGTGAATTTCATACTAACTTGTTCGTGTGTTTTAAGTTAGTATCTTTGTTTGGGGTTTAATGTTTTTTACCATTCCATAATTGTATTGTCTAGTAACGTTTCTTAGTGTTAACTCGTGCTAGTGTGAATTGTCGGGACATTATTTATTTGGTAGCATTCATATAATTAACTTTATACTAAAACATAATCAAATGTTGGTTTCTATTTTAGGTTTTGGTTGCCGGCCAGTTAAATGGGTTTTGAAGACAATAACATAGTGATATCGCAGGTAGTACATAATATAAATCTAAAATATAAGAAAATGTGCGAGAAAGAAATATCATAGTATGCAATAACATAGTTGTCTAAATGGAACATTAACATAGTAGTCTAAATGGAAGGGAAAAAATTATCTCACCAAAAATAAAAGATCAAATGAAACAAGCTAGTTAAAGTATTATGGAGTAATCTCTCGATTGAAGAAGCCACTTGAGAAAGAGAAGAACACATGATGTCTCGGTATCCAGAATTATTCAATTAATTTTGAGGACAAAATATTTCAATGAAGAGGAAATGTCATACCCAAAAATTCTAACATAGAATTTCATGATAAACGTTATATCATTTGAATGTGTATGAAATTATTAACTTATTAATTGCTAGATTTTAAGAATTTAAGTAAGTTTATTATGAGGTTGTGATATTTATAAAGTAGGTAGAATATAATTAGAGTATTTAAGATAACAAGGATAAATTATCCCTCTAGAAGATAAAGGGCCACCAAGAATATATTAAATTATGTATTAAGTTAATAATTAGGATATAAACATAGTCTTGAAGTTGCTTACATGCTTTATTTTCGTGTCATGCAATGCATCGCGAGTGTGACTCATGTTTGGAGGATAAAACATCTCACAAACATCATCATTGCACTTGTTCTTTTTTAAAGGAAAGAAACTTATGTTTTAAACCCACAAACTAGCTTCAGTCTCTCTACTTTGTGAAGGTAAGATGAAGTTATTTTCTTGGTTTGAAAATAAAGTTTAGGGTTGATAGCTTATATGATGATGCTGAATGTAGAAAAAATCGTTTTTACAAAAAACTATACATGTTACGGTTTTAGTGTTTTTAGATCTTCTTCATGATTTCATTTTTGCTAATCTGTTTTAATATGAGATATTAGACACTTTAACGAAATTGTAACCCCTGAAATCGGTCAAATTGGATACGTATAGAGGATGTTACGAATTTTTTAAGTTGGATAAAAACTGTTAAGATGAATATGTGAATAATTTGATTGTCAAGGTATAAGCATATCTTTATGAATTTCAATGGCCGAACTGTTTTACCAAAATATATTAGATATATTTAAGAGTCTGTAGGATTTGAAATGGATGGAAATGGTTAAGTATACATTATGTTATGAAATTTTGAAATTTAAAAAAAAAACAAGGAATGTTAAAATAGATTTTTATGTTTGTAAATGTTTTATGTATAATAAATGTTAATTATTGAGTTATTTGTTTCAAAAGGTATTAAGCTGATCATACATTCGTTAGGAGCAATAAAACCACGTTAAGATCTTGAGATAAGTAATATTACTTGTGTATGAGTTTCAAGCTTACATCAAGGAATGTTAGGTTGAAACGATTGTACGGAAAATATGGTGATAAATAGATTGGTTTATTTGAAAAATATTCTATTTCGATTGTTGAAAAATGGTGTAATATATGCTGTGAAAATCTCTATTTTATGACTTGTTATGATAAATGGTAATATTGTATTTGTATTTGAATCGTGAATGACATGTTATGATAAATGGTAATATTGTATTTGTATTTGAATCGTGAATTGTTTTACACAAGTTATTACATCGCATGTTACAAGTTAGTCATGAACACAAGCATAATATGCATCATGCATCATGTTTTGAAAAAAGAAAGAAATGTTTTGATGCATATGTTTTTATTAAGAAAGATTTAAATAGTAATAAAATACGTAACGGGTCGTTGTGGGTAGGATTAAGTTGAACTGTCCCAAGAAGTGGACCAAATGGTGTTCACTCATTCCTCGGAGCTCGAGTTAAGATGTCTCGAAAGGTGGACCAAATGGTGCTTATTCTCTTATGATAGTTGCCCTAACGATCAAATGACCAATTGGAAATGAAAAATAGAAAACACGAAAAGACTATGATTTTATTATGCATATGCACGTTGCATCATGTTTATGTTCAAGTATTGTAATGATACTTACATCATGATATGTTTATTGTTATATTGTTTATTGAGTATTACGCTCATAAATAAATCTCATGATATAGGTGAAGAATAGGATGAAGATTTACACTCAAATCAATTTGGTTAGCGATGAGTTCAATGAGCTGTTTCGGTGGTTGAATGATTAGATTGTGGTGGCCTCTTGGGCAGATGACATATGTCGTATTGAGGGTATTTCAGTAAGCAGAAGTAAAATAGAATTATAAATTTTAAATTAATAGTTTTATGTGGTAAAGGTCATGTATTGAGACTTTTATAACTAAATTTTATCGTTTTGTATTCGGGTGTAAACAAATGGTTTATATTTTTATATAAAATTTAACGTTTTAAAAGTATAATAAAAGTTTTTAGGTGATTCAACAGAAAATACCGAAGTAAAAGTTTTTTTTTAGTTGACTTTATATTATTGTTTATGTGCATAAGAGTGGGGAGAAGGAAGAATGGAAATGTAGTAGAAATTTAAAAATGCCGAATTCGAGAAAACTTGTTGCTCAAGAACGTAGGAAAATGAACAAAAATCATGAAGTTGCCAAATTCAAAGTCTATATTTTCATTAATAAATCAATTATAGCATAAATTAGTCTATCTATGGATTTAGATTCTTGGGTAAAATATATTTTATTCTTTATATTTTAAATCATTTTATTTTAATTCAAATAGTTTTACTCTATTTTTTATTTTTAATCTATTTTTGTTGTTGAATTTCTTCAAACAAGTCACAATGATCCAAGATTAGTTGAATTATGATTAAACTATTTTGAAGTTAATTTAATTTGAAACAATTAGCTCTTCATTCCATCTGTAATAGAATAACATGCTTTTAGAATGTGTTAAAACTGATTATTTCATTGTTTTAATTGTCATAAACTCTTTGGTAACAAAAAAATGAAAGTGTTTTTTAAAAAGTTACGACAATTTTGATAAATTGAAAAATATAGCTTTCAGAATTTGTTTTCCCTAAATTTATTTTCATTGTCTCATTCTTCTTTTCTCTTGATTCAAACATAGGATTATGTAATTTAATAATTTATCAAATAATTTAAATTAATAAATTAGTTTTATCCATTTTGATAAAACAATCCAAGTTGGAGGGAAAAAAGGAAATTCGATTTTACTTTTTGATGATAATCTGATTTTTGATGATAATCTAAATCCAAATAGTTTCAATTCAACACCACGAATGGGACTTAAAACGGATCAACCAAATCAAAAGAAAACATTTTATCCAATAATTTTAAAATTTTTGAAAATTTAATGATCAATCCTATCCTAGGTGGGAAAGGATTTGTCGGTGGCTTTAAATGAGACCCGTTTTGTAAATTTGATCGAGGTTGTAGAGATTGTGAGATTTGATCCTACGCCATTCTCAGACATCGCCTGAATCGTTGTTGTCTTCTCTCGCAATGTCTGCACTGGACCAAACTCCTTTTGGCGATCGCTCTGGGACACCTTCTCCGTTGCCGATGCCGCCGGAGAATTTGGCTTCCGCTAAGAACGCCCCCTCCAATGGCGTCGTTGAAGCTTGGCCAGCACTAACGGAGTCTACTTTTCAGGTATTTCACGCTGATTCCTTGTGGTTTCTGCTAACCCGTTTTAGGGTAAGAAACAAGATGACGACTTCACATCACGAGGAGCAGTGGAGCTGATCGAGAAGTAACAGTAAGAGAGGACCAAAGAAGACCGAGAAGAAGAAGAAGAAGAAGGGTAGAGAGAGAGAGAGAGAGAGAGAGAGAGAGAGAGAGAGAGAGAAGAAACCCACTCATTTAAACCATTGATGATAATCTGTTTATTGTTTTTGAATAATATACGTGTAATATTTTTGAATAATGTTATATTTTTGTGTTTCAATATTAGGGAGCTGGTGATCATCATCTTCACCCTCACAAGTACGCTATCTGTAATGCAAGACCCAATTCCATGTCCAACCATGCAAAGAGCAATGGAGGTGGGCCTCCTCCATCTTTTCCAGCGTTCCAACTTCCTGTCATGAATAATAATAATTGGAATCCAAGACCACAACCCCGTCCAGTCTGCGATCACCGTGGCATCTCACAGAGACTAAACCACAACCCCAACATGCGTGGAAATGGCGTCCACCAGAACAACGGGAGTCATCAGCCGGAACCTTATCGGAGAAGTTTTTGGGGGCCTTCAAGTTCGTCATCCTCTATGCCTCCCCCGCAACCAACGAGAGCCCACGCAAATCCCATGTTTTACCGAAGTAAGCTTATTTCTGGTAATACTAATCTCTTTGTAGACCTCGAGACTAACCTATTTAACTTTGTTTAGATTTTCAACCACTTCGGTTCGAGGCGTTAGCCTTGGAGCATTACGGAGGTCCACAGTTTGCGTCGCATCATCCAATTATTCCAAAACCTCATCTATCTACCTTACTGGTTTATCAGATAAACTATTATTTCTGGTTAGTTTCTTCTCACTTCAGTGTGGATAAGACACCATGAGAGGGTTTTTTCCAGTGATGATTCTACGTTGTTATCTAACTTAGATCTCCGCTTCGTTTGGCATGTGTGTGGCAGCGATGCAAATTTAGTGGGCGACTGGTTTTTGAAGTCGCACATGGATGATCAAGGATGGGTTTCCATTGACGTAGTAGCCGGCTTTCCAAGAGTGAGTTATGACATCTTTTTAAACAAATCTTTGTTTTCCTTAAAACATTTTATAAGATTAATGATAATGTTTTACCACTTCATGGGGGATTTGAATTGGGAAATGTGTTTCCGATTATATTCTTGCAGGTGAAGAAGTTGACAACTGATATCCAGTTAATCCTAGATTCACTAAAAGCTTCAACTATGGTTGAAGTACAGGTAAATTTTCAATTTAAAACTATGTGTTCTCGTATTGTTTATTCTAATTTTGGTTATTCCAGGGTTATAAAATACGAAGGCGTAACGAGTGGATCAACTGGATCCCAAACAAGAATCCAAGGCTTAATCACTCAGTGTCGCCCTCCGAACAAAGTCAAGATTTGGCGACAAATTTCCAAAATTTGAAAATAGAGGTAAGAGTCGACACCCAACCTAGCGCAAATGGTTGCAAAGACTCGATATTTGGGGATGGTGCTGGAAAAATAACATAGGTACCAAATGATGAAGTCACCAAGAATGCTGATTCTAGAAAACGATCAATCCTCGAACCGAATCCATCCCTTCAAGAGTCTATTTAGTTGCATGGGAGATCTAAGGCAAGACAAGTGTTACAGAGGTGATTATACGTATATTTTCGGTAGTTATCATCAACTAAGAGTTAGAGAAAGATGCAATTGTTAGAGAAAGAAATAACTTCGAAAGTAAACCAAACAAAGTGACGATTGCTAGCCTAATAAGAAATAGAAATAAAGGTATCTGAAAAATGAAAATGGCTTGATATGAATTATAACTCAAGCCTACATCATGTTGATATTTTATGTGAGAGTGGATATGCTACTTTAGTGTTAAGTTGCAATTAACTCTGTTTCTTATCCATTCAAATTTCAAAAGATTATGAGATTCATTCTATCTATTTCAAATTTGTCATTTATTCATATATACATGTCTCACATATTTTATATTATGTAATATTTAACTTTGGAGTTAGAGAAAGATAACGAACAAATTTGTAATTTGTTCGTTATCATTTTAACTTTTGAAAAACAATTTCGAGACGAAATTTTTTATCATTGTGGTGAGATCTTCGACGATGATTTTACATGTCATTTAGGCCACAGTTTTATTGAATGTTCTTTATAAATTATTTTATTCAAAGTGTTTATTATTTAATTCACATTTAATTATCTTCTTCGTAATTAAATCATTCAATGACCAATAAAGACGATGGAGGAATTGTTGCGAAAAATACTGCAGACGCAAGTGAACGTGTCGCACAAGTAATATAGTATGTAAATACGAGTCAATCCCACGAATACTATTATTATTAATTATCAAACGAAGTAATTCCAATTTACTATGAATAATTATTTTAGTGAACTTTTAGTTTAAACGTAAAATAAATAATGACAATTAATTAAATAACAGAAATTTAAATGATTTTTAGAAATATTATAGAAAAGATCTAGGGTTTTCGATTTAACCTAATTAATCATGTTTAGTATTCCTAATTCAATTTAATAATGTCTATTCCTATTTCTTGATGACAATTTCATGAATATATTTATCAATCTCTCTCGAATAATGACAAACTTATTCAATTATTTCTCGGCTTTTAACCCTAAGAATTAATTGAATACATTAAAAATGAGAAATTAAAATACCATATAAATGCTTTAGTTATCTCTAATCTAATATCCTTTTCATGGTAAATTATCTATTATATGATTATTTATCTCTTCTCGGTTTCAAAATAATCCTACGAACATGTTATTGTTGATCAAGTAATCACAAACATTAAAAATAGAATAATTTACTCAACACAATATCGAAACAGAAAAACAACAACTTGAATTAAAGTAAAAACTAAGCAGTAATAATTCGGCTACACCGCATTCCCAGAACAGAAAATTAGTTCATGCTAGGGTAATGAGAACAAATAAAATAAATAAAGACTTTCATAATTGAGAAGAAAAGGAGAAAGAAAAATTAAGATTGTCGATCCGAATTCTCCTTTCCTAATGCTCTCGCTTCGTTCTGGTCTCCGTCGTTTTCAGCCCTAGACGACTCACCAGCTCTCCTTGAATGATGGATGATTGTCTCTTGACCTCTAGATTAAGTTATAACCCTAATTTTGAGTGAGGCATGCGACCCACAATCGACGGTTGAGATTAAAACGATGAAAATTCTCAAAACGACTTTCAAATTTTTAATTTTATTTTATCATCATACTTACACCAAAAACATTAAATTCATTCAAACAATTGAGAATAACTTATCAAATCAAGTACAAAAAATATGAATAAGTGTGTAAAATACACACTTATCACACCCTAAACTTGAACGAAAGTTTGTCATCAAGCGAATAAAATTAAGCACAGTTAAAATAAAGATATAACTCTAATCACATTTAAAATGGTCAACATAATATAATGGTAAAACAATCTCAATGAAGTTTTTTTTGGTAATTCGTCTCAAATTGACAAATTCATACTAAAACTACCAAGATTAACACTTTGCAAAATAAATAACTCATATTAGCGCATTGACAATTACTTACTTAGAAATCCTCATGTGTGTGTGTTTTCATTCTCATTTTCCTCTAACTGTTGAGTCAACTAATGTAGCAACAGGTAAGAACTGTATTCAAATCTCACTTGGTATCACTCTATTCACTATAATCGTTTAACGGTTTTGCCCACCATCGAACTAATAGCTAATATCAGTAAATCAAAACAAGAGTTGATAGGTCTTTTAAAAACTTGTAATGAAATGATGTGTTAAAGGGTAGAAGTTTTATGAATTCAAGCGAATATTCAGAGTACAACTCATTCTTCCTTATTTCACCAACTCAAAATTTTCTTTAAATCACTCACTCAGTCAAACTTTCTTTTAATCTCTCACCCCCAAACTTATCTCGTTCAATATCACCCAAATTTACTCCTTTGTCATTATTACAAAATATAATCAATACAAACATAAACAAATATAAAATAAAACTTAATTTTGGCTCACTTGCTGTCATTTTTTTTAAACAATCGTAACTTTGGTGACCCTTTGTTTTTCTTTTGTTTTCAATCAAAATACCCTAACACAATTTTAATAATAGAATATCGAAAATTGAAATACCCTAATACTAAGCTAATTGAATAAATAAAACTAACAATAATATAAAAATAAATTGACATATGACAAAGGAGTTTTTATTCATATATACCACCACTTTATTCTATTCTCCTCTAGATCCCTTAATATTTCCGTGCTCATTAGATAAGATAGGAAAATATATATGGAGCTAGGTTGAAATATGTACAATTGAACAATAAATAATATGTTCAAAAAGGTGACTAAGGGTGTCATTAAATGACACAACATGGTAGATCAAGAAAGCTCAAACGGTCCAATGATGGCTTAAGTCATTCTCTCATTTGTGAAAAATTTCAATTCGTATTCGTGGACGTTGGGCAAAACCAAGAAGGATTTTTATCTCACTAGCACTCGTTATTGTTATATTTGATTGTAGCTATACTCCCTTACCGTGTTTACACTCTTCCGCTCTCTTACTGTGTTTGTGCCTTCGATATATGTAGATTACATGAGTATAACACCAACAGATCAAATTCAAAAAGAATAAAAATTTGCGCAGGATTTTGAGTTTAACTTCGTAAGCTTAAGTCAACGCTAACTACCATAAGTCATTTTTTTAATTAGAGTTTTTCCAGGAGTTAAAGCATAAATTTATTCAAAATTTCAGTTATAGACATCTCAACCAAGATTTTATATTACAAAACCAAACAAAATATGACAAAGATATAAAGTAAGCTGAAATCACCCCCCAAACTTAAAATAAACATTGTCCTCAATCAATAAAATAAAAGGCAAGGGAAAAAGTATCATATCTCATGACGTGTTGGGCCTATCACCATCAATATCCTCCTGCGGTGGGTCATATGGTTAAAGTAATTGCTCAGGAAAGATGGAAAAAGATCGGTTGAAGTATCGGGGGTCGTCGGAGCGGTAGATCGGTTGGCGTCGTAAGGGTTTGATCAGCGTTGCTCTTCTTCTTCGTTTTCTTCTTTCTCTATTTCATTTATCTTTTTTTTTAACTGCAACTTAAACATTAAACATACCAAAATAAATAATAATGAAAACTAATATTACTAAGCAAAATGACTAAAATAAAATGAATGTGTTATCTCCCACCAATTTCTTGTTTTAACGTCATCAACTTGACGTTTTATGGATCTTATGTGTCAAGTGTAAAATGAGTGACAATTGTATTACTCCCAATAACGCTACCAAAATACAGCTTCACTCTTTGACCGTTTACCTTAAATGTTTGATTATTTGCTTCACGTAGCTCGACGGCGCCATGAGAAAATATTTGAACTACCGTAAATGGACCTGACCATCTTGACTTTAGCTTACCCGGAAAGAGCATTAAATGCGAATTAAATAATAACAATTATTGACCCGGCGCTATTTCTTTCTTCATGATATGCTTATTATGCCATACTTTTGTCTTCTCCTTGTAAATCTTGGAATTTTCATACGCGTTGGTGCGCATTTCATCAAGTTCATTTATTTGGAGAAAGTATTTATGGTCAGTGGCTATCAATTCAAAATTTAGCATTTTCATATCCCACCTAGCACGGTGCTCAAGTTCGACGGGTAGGTGACATGTTTTATCAAATACTAGCCGGTATGGTGACATTCCCAGTGGAGTTTTGAAAGCGATCTGATAGGCCCATAGTGCATCATCCAACTTACGCGCTCAATCTTTACGTAATTATTCACTGTCTTCTCGAGAATAAGCTTGACTTCTCGATTGAAAATTTTCGCTTGACCATTTGATTGGGGGTGATACCCCAATGTCTTCGATGCTTTACACCACATTTCAAAAGTAGCAATTCAAATCGCTTGTTACAAAATGAGTACCTTCATCACTAATGATTGCGCACGGCGTGCCAAAACGGGTGAATATGTTCTTTCTCAGAAACTTCAGTACCACTTTGCTGTCGTTAGTTGGTGTAGCTATTGCTTCAACCTATTTCGAGACGTAATCTACAGTAAGAAGAATGTATTTATTGTTAAACGAGGTTGGAAATGATCCCATAAAATCAATCTCCCACACATCAAAAAGTTCAACTTCGAAGATGTTTGTTAATGGCATCTCATTACGGTGGGATATATTATCCGCTCATTGACATCGATCACAAGTCATGACAAAGGAATGTGCATCTTTAAATAGTGTTGGCCAATACAAACTGTATTAAAGCACTTTTGACTATTCGGTTTCCTTCAAAGTGACTAACACATTCAAGAGTATGGCAATGCTTTAAAACCGATATTATCTCCTCTTCGAGAATACATCGCCGTATCATTTGGTCTACGCAATGTCGATATAAAATAGGCTCTTCCCAATAATATCACTTTACATATGAGAGAAATTTCTTCTTTTGGTGATAGCACAGCTTGGATGGTATGATTTGACAGGAGAAACTTCACATAATCTTTTCGTCTGGAAAATCATCATCAATTGACTTATTACTATCTGACACATGAACTTAAGAGATGATCGGTTACAAGGTTTTCCATTTCCTTCTTATCTTTTATCACAAGATCGAACTTTTGCAGCAGCAATACCCAATGAATAAGGCGGGGTTTGACGTCTTTCTTCTCCAGGAGATACTTTATTACTGCTTGATCGGTGAAGACGACTACCTTGTTATCAATGACGTAAGGTTTGAACTTTTCAAATGCGAAGACGACAGCAAATAATTCTTTCTCGGCGGTTGCATAGTTAAGTTGAGCATCGTTAAGAGTGTGACTTGCATAGTAGATTGTTTGGAAAACTTTATTTTTTCGTTGACCTAAAACTGTTCCTTCTGAAAAATCGCTAGCGTCATTGATGATTTCGAAAGGCAACTCCCAGTCAGAAGCAACTATAATCGGTGCCGTCACAAGCTTCTCTTTCAAAATATTAAATGCTTTTAAACATTCGGCCGTGAAAACAAATGTTGAACCTTTTTCTAATAAGTTATACAACGGCTTAGTAATTTTGGAAAAAATTTTTATAAATCGCCTGTAGAAGCCCGAATGTCCAAGAAAACTTTTTACTCCTTTAACTGTGACAAGTGGTGGTAATTTCCCAATTGCCACAATCTTTACTCGGTCCACTTCGATGTCTTGTGCTGAAGTTCGATGTCTAAACACTATACCATCTTTCACCATAAAATGATATTTTTCCAAATTTAGCACTAAGTTAGTCTCTACACAACGAGCTAGCATATTGAATAAGTTTTCTAAACAGGCATCAAACGATGATCTAAACATTGAAAAATCATTCATGAAGATTTCAATGTAGTGTTCTATCACATCCGAGAAGATTGCCATCATGCACCGTTAAAAAGTAGCCTGTGCATTACACAAACTAAATGGCATCTAGCAAAATACAAACGTACCATATGGACATGTAAAAGTTGTCTTCTCTTGATCTTCTAGAGCGATAACAATTTGGTTGTAATCGGAATAACCATTGAGGAAACAATAAAACTCGTGTCTGGATAGTTTATCAAGCATTTGATCGATGAACGGTATGATCTTTACGCGTAGCTTTGTTCAACTTCCAATAATCCATGCAAATTATTCACCCGGTAACAGTTCGAGATGATATAAGCTCATTGTTGTCATTGTTTATTGCCGTCATTCCACTTTTCTTTGGCACACATGGTACTGGGTTCACCCATGAGCTATCCGAAATGTAGTAAATAACTCCGGCGTCTAATCACTTCAAAACTTCTTTCCACACTACATCTTTCATGGTTGGATTTAGACGTCGTTGGTATGCAATTGATGGTTTATGATCTTCCTCCATTAAAATTCGATAAACACAAAACGAGAAACTAATTCCTTTTATGTCTAATAGGGTCCATCCAATAGCAACCTTGTACGTTCGAAGTATGCATAACAATTTCTCCTCTTCCGTTGTAGATAAGTCAGCAGAAATAATAACTAGAAGAGTAAAATTTTCACCAATGAATGTATAGCGAAGGTGCGAAGGTAGAGACTTAAACTCAAGCGTGGATGGGCTCTCAATAGATGGTAGAATCCCCATTGGTGACTCTGCCAAACTTTCAAAGTATTTTTTCTGATTTGGCTCGAATGAATCCATCCACAAAGCATACTCTTTGTCATCCAAGTTATCATCGAGACATGAACCGTGGCTTAGTATACTTATCTCTGGAGGATCGCGTGGTTGAAGTGAAGCTTTCTCTATTGCGGTGTCCATAATTTTTACCCGAAATACATCATCATTAGTTTTTTGGGTAATTCATTGAATTGAATATGTTAAACGTCACATCTTCATCTTATAGTCGCAATTTAAGTTCGCCCCTTTGAACATCAATTAATGCATCCTCTGTCGCCAAGAATGGCCAGCCCAAAATAATAGAGATGTCACGGTCTTCTACCATATCCAGGACCACGAAATCTGCAGGAAAAATAAATTTGTCGATTTGACAAGGAAATCTTCAATCACCCCACGCAGATGCTTGATAGAGCGGCAGTCATTTGCAAAATTACCTTTGTGGGCTTTGCTTCACCAAAACCAAGCTTTTGAAATATGGACAATGACATCAAATTGATACTAGCGCCCAAATCATATAGTGCTCGCTCGAAAGTAAACTCTCCAATTTCACATGGGACGGTAAAACTTCCTGGATCTTTAAGCTTTTGTGGAAGCTTTAGTTGAATAATTGTGATACATTCTTCAATCAAAGCAATCATGCCACATTCTTCTATCTTACGCTTGTGAGACAGTATATCCTTTAAGAACTTTGCGTAACTCAGCATTTGCTCAAGAAACTCGGCGAATGGAATGTTTATGTGTAGTTATTTAAATACTTCAAAACATTTTCCAAACAATCTGTCTTGACGCTCTTTAGACGTTGAGGAAAAAAGACTTGTGGGGTTTCTTCTACCTTTTAGTTTCTTGACCCAAATTATCAATCACCGCACCACTCCTAAGAGTGATTGCATTGCATTGATCTTTTGGCTTTAGTGATTGCATTGCATTGATCTTTTGGCTTTATTTTCGTAGAACTAGGCAATGCTCCTTGAGGCCGTCCATTGAGTAAATCAGCAATTTGGCCCACTTGCGTCTCTAAACTTCAGATTTGAGCCGATTGATTTTGCAGGGTAGTTCAAGTCTTTGGCATGAATTTATTAGTATGTTCACCCATTTTAGCGACTATTTCATCAAGACTGAGCTTTCTCTCTTGGAATGGCTGAGCTTTTTGGGAAGATTGCGATATTTGCATGGCATTGTTAGGATTCTTCCACAAGAGGTTCGGTTGATTATTGCGTGCTCCCGTATAGTAGTTGTTCAAATTTTGAAAATTAAGTCTATTGTAATTTTCAACGAAATGAGCTTGCTCGGAAGAATTATGGGTTATTTGATTCCCTTCCTGGCATTCCTCACTCACATGTGGTCCTTGACACTATTGGCATGCACCCATTGGAGAATAGTTCGAATTTACCGGCGTTTGGTTATTTTGCAGTTGCTTGGTAAGTGATGCGATTTAAACGGTCAACGCCTTTACTGCGTCCATCTCAGGAGCGCTCGGTTGCTTTTTCAAAATCTGCTACTTAATTGGACATTGGTTGTTATTCAATGTTAATTCTTCCAACAAAGTAAATGCTTCTACTTCGGTCTTTTGTATGAGTAAACCATTGGCAGCTGCATTTACCAGAGTCCTCGTAGAAGCTGATAAACTGATGAAGAATGTTTGGATTTGCATCAAAAGTGGCAAACCATGTTGAGGGCATTTTCGTAATAATTGTTTAAAACGAGTTCATGATTCATACAACGTTTCACCACTAAATTGATTAAAGTTAACTGTGTCGTTACGATATTTTGCAGTTTTCTTAAAGGAAAAAATTTTAGATAAAAGTTTTTGGCATAATTAAGCCTATGTTGTGATAGAATCAGCAAGTAAGAAATTTAACCAACTTTTTTGCTCTATCCCTTAATGATAATGGATATAAACGCAACTTTATAGTATCGTCTGAAATATTATGAAACTTAAAAGCGTCACATACCTATACAAAGTTAGCTATGTGATCGTTCAGATCCTCAGAGGGCAGATTGCTAAATTGTGATTGATGAATCATATGTATAGTTTCCGACTTGATATCAAAGTTGTTGCCCTTAATTACTGGCTTACGAATGGCAGAGTGGACACCGACTACAAATGGCATCACATAATCTAATAATATCTATGTCTGTGTCTCAATTCTTTCAATTAATTCGCGAGCCATAATAGTTTCCCTTGTTTGATTTCGACTTCTACGACAGGTACGTTTAATATTGTACCGTGTTTTTGCATACACTAAAAAAAATAAAAAATAAAAAATAAAATAAAATAAAAAATAAAAATAAATAAAATAAAAAATATTGAATTCAAATATAACATAAAATTATTTAATTTAATAATAGTAAACAAATAGTTACTGACAACGGCGCTAAAAACTTGTTGCGAGTGAATATGTCGCACAAGTAATATAGTATGTAAATACGAATTGATCCCACGAAAAATATTGTTATTAATTATCAAACGAATTAATTTCAATTTACTATGAATAATGATTTTAGCGGATTTTTGGTTTAAACGTAAAATAAACAATAACAATTAATTAAATAACAGAAATTTAAATAATTTTTAGAAATATTATAGAAAAGATTTAGGGTTTTCAATTTCACCTAATTAATCATATTTGGTATTGCTAATTCAATTTATTAATGTATATTCCTATTTGTTGATGACAATTTCACGAATATATTTATTAATTTCTGTCGAGTAATGACAAACTTATTCAATTAACGGATTATTACCTCTCGGTTTCTAACAGTAAGAATTAATTGAATACATTAAAAACGAGAAATTAAAATATCATATAAACGCATTAGTTATATGTAGTCTAATATCATTTTCATGGTAAATTATCCATTGTACGATTATTTATCTTTTTTCGGTTTCAAAATAATCTTACGAACATGTTATTGTTTATCAGACAATTGCAAGCATTAAAAACAGAATAATTTACTTTACACAATATCGAAATAGAAAATCAACAACTTAAATATAAGTAAAAACTAAATAGTTATAATTCGCCTAAATCGTAGTCCCATAAAAGAAAATTAATTCATGTTAAAGTAATGAGAACAAATAAAATAAATAAAGATTTTCATAATTGAGAAGAGAATGAGAAATAAAAACTAAGGTTGTCGATCCGAATTCTCCTTTTCCGATGCTCTCGCTCCATTCCGGTGTCCGTCATTTTCAGCCCTAGATGACTCTCCAGCTCTGTTTGAATAATGGATGCTTGCCTTTTGGCCTTTATGTTAAGTTATAACTTTAATTCTGAGTGAGACTCGAAGCCCACAATCGACAATTGAAATTAAAACGATGAAAATTCGCAAAACAATCTTGAAATTTTTAATTCCATTTTATCTGCACACTTACACCAAAAACATTAAATTACTTCAAACACTTGAGAATAAGTTATCAAATTAAGTACAAAAAGTATGAATAAGTATGTAAAATACACACTTATCAGAAATCGATGGATGTATTATTATTAGCTCCAATAATTTCATTAATTAATACAAATCTTTTCTTTTAACACTTAAGATAAATTGTTTTTAGAAAAACTCCACTAAATATCAATATTAAACTCTTAAAATAATGGATTTTATTTACTAAAAGTATTTGTTCATTGTTGTAGTTATTATTTACGTACCAATAATCTATAATAGATTTATTAAAGAGTTAAGTTTAATACTCTTTAATTTCTTATATTACGTTTTTATCTTTCACAATCATAACATTTTTAAAATTTTGTACTAATCGTTTAGTACGTCAACTAATAAATAATGATCCTTGAAAATTTATTCTCAATGTGCAAAGATTTAGCAACGTAATTTATAAAAAATTGAACGAGTTAATCAAATAATAAATTGAACTGATATAGAAGTTTGTTAATTACAATGAAATGATGTCATTATATCCTTTTCATTGTAATGAATTGAATATCTTAGGTTAGGTGAATAGGTATTAAGCTTAATTATTTTCATAATAATTGTAATTATTGAAATACTAATTCTAAGTTGGTGATGAATGTACTTAAATGGATATCTTAATTGAAAATGCTATTTTTAGCTTATAATATATTTATTTGAGTCTATACAAAAATGATTTAAATTCTCATGCAAGACTCAATCAAAAAATTGCTTCGATTGTTTATGTAAAGATTGCAAGCGCTAGAGATATTAAACTAGTTAGCCGAGCGTGACAAATTCTAGCTCACTAAGTCTGGCGAGCTTAATGAGTCAAACTTAACGAGTAGGTTCTAAAAATTTTCAACTAGAGACAGCTCGCATGCCACGACTGAATCAAGTCAGTCCAATGAGTCTAACCTAACGAGCTAAATATACATAAGTATTATTATTTTATATAAATATGTTATATATTTTTAAAAAATTATAATAAATATTTATTATTGTAATGTTAAAATATGATAGTTAGTCATCTAAATTATAAAATTATTTTATTAATACAAAAAATGATATGTAATTACAAAAAAAATTATTTGAGACAAATATAAAAAATATACCATTCATTGTTAATTTGACGCTTGCATCATTATAAATTAAATACATATCAACTCGGTTGACACTCATATAATTGTCAATTGTGTGCAACATGTCAAAAGAAATTAAAAATTAAAAAAAAAACTTCAAAATTCAAATTACAATATATGAAAATATAATCTTCAACATCTAAATTTTTAAAATTTTTTATTATTTTACACTTCTCACTCTATCTAATACGTGTATTCATTAAAAATCAGTCAAAAAAATAAATAAAATAATTACTTTCACACAAGAAATAGAAAAATAGCCTAACATAACTATGTTAATAGATAATTGAGCATGTCATGATGTTGGTAGGATCTAATATAATTTTTTATGGCCTGACCTGTAAATGAATCTTCATGAACCTCTAAAATATCTTTATACTATGACCAATGTCCCAATTGGTCTTATACATATGACTTGCTATCAGGGAAAGAGTTACAATAACTAAATAATAGTGTAATATTGGTTAACCATAGATCTTCGGTTACTGAATCTAATCCTTTGCGAAAAGCAAGAAATTCCACATGTTTTGACCAATTCATTGAATAAACTTATTTTGCATACTTCGTTGCTGCACACTAAATGATTTAAATATTAATTCATTTAGACTTGAGGAGAGAAAAAATATATTCAAACCTAAAAATGAATTATCTTATTAATGATTTTTTGCCTCTTTTTTCTCATATATTAAGATAGTATCATGGTATAGGATAAAAAATTCTACCCAGAGATTGGAAGCCATCAGTAATATTAATAAAACGAGCAAACATTTAGCATTAGTCTCATCTTTATCCACGAAAAATAATTCATATTCGTGCAGAAATAAGTTCATTTTACTTGATTTCTGTTGACCTCACGTAATCACCAAATTTCATAATTATGACAACCTTGTAACCTATCAAACTCATTCGTATTGAAACCATGATACAAGGTATTTCCTGTCTTAGCATTTAAGCACAATTTTCATCATTCTCAATAGACAATTTTGGAGCATTTATATCAACTTAGTATTTAATCTGAACATAGGGTTTATGCTCAATTACATGTGAGAAATCATAATCAATAGTCAATATATCATGAATTACACTCTTTACTCATTTATTAAGAATATATATATATATATAAAGAGAAAAAATAAGTTAAAATAGGAAATAAAATAAATACAATTATATTCTCTATAAATATGATGAACCTAATAACGCTAAGTTATCAACGTATAGATTTGTAAGTAGTATAACTCAACAAAATCTTTTTTGAATTTGTAGAATCAATCCATGTAAGACTTTACGTTTTTTTCATCGTTCTTGATCTTTTCATTGAGCCTCTCATATCTTGACCACTAGCCGGCTAACGTCAAGTAGAAATGGGTCAATATAAGTTACATTGCCATTGTTCACCTCACTGTTCCTTGCATGTCTTCTTCTTGCAAGTGACTCAATCGCACATTATGCCTTAGGTAAAATAAGTAGCTGATCGTGACGGTCGTGCCCTCGAGGGTCAAACATTATCCACACACTGTCTCTCTCTCTCTCTCATAGAAGAAAATGGAGGAGAAGATAAGATCAGGCGTCTGACACATGACAGCACTTTGAGAGAGTCTTGTAGCCTAAACCTAGTAAGATCAGAGGGAGGGGATCCTCCTATTAACACTTTGGTGGTATCTCAGGGAAAGCGTTTGGACGCGGAAAAGAGAGAATGTAGGGGGGACTTCTGAAAGCTACCTCCATTGAATCAGATGCCTCAGCCAGAAGGAAGAGCCATGAACCCTACTGCCTACTGAGATATATATCACAGCAATTAGCAGACCCCACCCCCCTTCAACTCCTTTTAATACATTCCATCTTATCCTGTTTTCCATCAAACCTAATGGCCGATCGATCAGCCCAGATTAAAGCCCAGAGAAGAGGACCGTCCCTATTGTACACCCATTTCAACTCTCGTTGCTGGCGCTGCAACAAATATCATATTAAATCGTACAAACAAATTTGGAGTATAAATATGGGACTGGGATGAGGCACCCAGAACGAGCCAAACCAAACCCCCACTCATCTTCTTTCACTCACTTCTGCCTTCCGGTATTAACAGATTCCAAACGCTAATCCATCTTTTACCAAACCTGAATCCATTGCTCTTACTAACCCAAACCCAATCATTTTACTGACAAAAATGGTCAACCATCTTATCTTGGAAGCTCTGAACGTGCGAGTCCTCGGCAATGGAGACAAGTATCTGGTGTTGGCGCATGGATTCGGCACAGACCAGTCCGCTTGGCAGCGAATTCACCCCTCTTTCTCCCCTTATTACCGCGTCATTCTCTATGACCTCGTCTGCGCCGGCAGCGTCAATCCCGATTACTTTGATTTCCGGAGATACACCACCCTCGAAGCCTACGTCGATGATTTGCTCGCTATTCTTGACGCTCTCAGAGTCGATCGCTGCTCCTACGTCGGCCACTCCGTCTCCGCCATGATCGGAATACTCGCCTCTATTCGCCGCCCGGAGCTGTTCACTAAGCTCATCCTCGTCGGTGCTTCACCGAGGTAAATTAGTGTAACGGCGAAAAAACTTGGATCGCCTGTTTCGATTGACTATGTTTGACGGATATGAACTGGGGATTTTATTCGTACAGATTTTTAAACGACGAGGAGTACCACGGAGGGTTCGAGCAAGGCGAAATTGAGAATTTGTTTACAGCAATGGAGGCTAATTACGAAGCGTGGGTAAGCGGGTTCGCCCCATTAGCGGTCGGTGCGGATGTTCCGGCGGCGGTGCAGGAGTTCAGCCGGACCCTTTTCAACATGCGACCCGATATCTCACTATTCGTTTCGAGAGTAGTTTTTAGCAGCGATCTGAGGGGAGTACTCGGCTTAGTTAAAGCTCCATGTTGGATAATACAGACAGCGAAGGACGTGTCGGTGCCGGCGTCGGTAGTCGCCTACTTACGGGACAATTTGGGTGGTCGGACGACGGTGGAGATGCTAGAAACGGAGGGTCACTTGCCCCATCTCAGCGCGCCGCAGCTTCTCGTGAGGAAACTCCGGCGAGCTCTGTCACGATGAGTTGTAGGGTCCCGCCCCGGTGGGGAGGGCTGGCGGAGGTACCACGTGGCGAATAATTGTGGAGAACAGCTCTAGGACCATGCGTTTATTTAAAAAAGGATAAGAAGTGCAAGTGAGGATGGATACCTTGCTTTCCTTTTTTTTTTTGGTTTTTAGCTTTCATTGGGTGTGTTTGAAGCAAACCATAGAATCAATATTCGTTGGAGGGATAATCTCTTTTCCAAA